>JXCR01128181.1:67957-105668 GCA_002079205.1 Phalaenopsis hybrid cultivar | reverse complement strand
AAAATAGAATAAAAATTCTTAAATTAGATTCAAATGATATTTTAATATAAATAATAATTTTTAAATCTTGCTCAAACCCTTATCGTCGTATGACTATGTGATTAAGGCTGTTAAAAGAACTCTTTGTTGGTGAACAGCTCGTGCTCGACTCGTTAAGTAAACGAGCCGAACACGAACACACCTTTTGAGCTCGAAATATGAAGGAGCCGTGTTCGGCTGATTTACACCCCTAGCAATATATGATTTTCATATATTTTAAAGCTATGCTTTATATCGAGGGAAAATTTTAAAATAGCATTTTCTATAAATATATATTTTTAAATGAACGTTAAATTAAAAAAATATATATTTTGAACAGAGAAAACCAGAGATTTTATTTAAATAAATTATTAATTATATATTATTTATTTAGCACAGTTGGTTGAGTGTACTAGTTTAATTATTATTTTAATTAAATTATTTTTACAAATAATTTAAAGTTATATTAAATTTAATATATATTATAATCTTAATTAATAAAAAATATAATAAAAGTTAAAAAAACAATATTATAATCTGAAATAAAATAAATTTAATTTTAAGAAATTTTCATTTATGTATTTGCTAAAAATTAGCAAATAATATAACAATTTAAATATTTTTTAAATTGTTATTTGCTAAAAATTAGCATGAATAATTAACATAATCTCACTTATAAAGATTGGCTTATCTTTCAATGTAAATTTAAATGCAAAATATATAATTAAAGTTACTTTATTTTATATTATAATATTTTTTTAATTTTAGTTTAAAATTTTTTTAATATGATATTAGAATATTTATTAAATTTTACATGATTTTAGATTATTTGTTAATTAAATAATTTAAAAGAAAAAATAAGCAAATATTTTGCCTTGAAAAAAAAAACTAACATGAAGCTCGAAATCACACCCTCAAAGTTGAAAAATTATTCCATACGGATCAAACACCGCACGCATCTTGCTTGCGGTGTCCGATCCTAACCGTAAATCACCTGATTTACGGTCAGGATGTATTTCGGTGGCCCCACCTAAATTTTTTTTTTTAAAAAAAAACTGAAATAATCATGACCGTAGATCACCGTGATCTACGGTCAGGATCGGACCCCGCATGCAGAGATGCATGCGATGTCTGTATGTAATAATTTCTCCTCAAAGTTAGGAGCCTTGCACTCTACCAACTAAGCGAAATAAGCGTAATGTGACCTTACAATATCATATTAATAATATATAAACTCCTCAATAATTTTTTTTAATAATATTGCTATCTCAGCAGTCAGCATGCGATTTTGGTTGCTAACATGACAAAGGAAAAATTATTACATCAGCAGACTATTTTGCATGCTCATGTGGTAAAATCATCAGTTGACGTGGCAATTTTATCTATTTAAAATATTTTATTTCTTTGCGTTTATTTAGAATAATAAATTTATAAAAAAATGCTATTTTTCAATTTTTGCTATATATCAAGTATATTAATATCATAATATTTATTAAATTTCTAAAAAAAATAATAATTATATCAATTTTGTGTGTCACTCATTTTCTAGAACTATAATTATAATATTACGAAAAAAAATTAATTGATCATGACAACATCCCATGAATTAAATAACAAAAGCTACATCACAAGTGCATAAGTGAGAGAAAATATTATGTTCTGTAGTCTGTATGTCCGGATGATGACGTGGATCCTACCACGCCATGTGCATAACGGTAGGCGGAACCGACATTACTCTCTAGGGTAGGCAAAATCATCAATTGCCTAATTTTTTTTTAAGTATTGGGTAAGAAAATACATCAATGAGGAGAAAATTTTTAAATTTCCGGCGGTGGTTAGAATAACCTGATTCCCCATTTGTCATAATATATTGCAAGTGGAAGCTCACATGTGCAACTCAAATAGACTCAATCTCTTCAATAGACCAACAAAAACAAATATTTGGTTTTGGCAACACTGAACACAAATTACTAAATTGGCTTGCCCTACAAAACCAAATTACATTTTCCTGTCAATTTTGGGCTACAAAGNTCAATCTCTTCAATAGACCAACAAAAACAAATATTTGGTTTTGGCAACACTGAACACAAATTACTAAATTGGTTTGCCCTACAAAACCAAATTACATTTTCCTGTCAATTTTGGCTACAGATTTTCATTTAAGCCCACATAAAAACATGGTGTACAAGTTAGTGAGATCAAATTCTGAACAACTAATTCTCATTTTGTGCATGCATTTATGTCCCACTAGTGTGCTGGATCAGGCTTGTGTAAGGATTTGTTTCTTAGTTTGAAATGGTGAGTGCCAAAGCACAAAGTCCAATTATTTTCAAAACTGAGTTGATCTTATACAAGTTCAATTCCCATGACTCATTCAATGCACAATTTATCTATATGAAAATCTTCTTCACCCTTAACATTGATGATATGTTTCTACTATATTTAAAATCATAATTAAATTATGAGCTCTTTGAACATTTTAATGTCACAAGTGCAAGTAACAAATAATTAGTGGCTTAATGTCAAAACTATATAGAGGAATTTATTTTAAGTGAAATTTTCGCTACATTGTTATAAATGATAGCATTTAACATGTTGGTGATGATCTGTATCAACTTTATTAGTGATGGTGAGTGTTGGCTTTATAAGTGGTGATAGGTGTAAATGTTCTTGATGATGTTAAGTGATAGCCCAATGGATATGAAGATTGATTGTGATAAAGGTTGTTAGTCTTGATCAAAAATCAGTGCAATAAGAAATTAGGTGAGTATTGTAGTTTGATGACAATGGAGTAAGTTGTGGATCTACAATTGCGAACATTACCATTTGTAAATGGAAGACCTTAGTACCAATGATAATTGAAATCAACATTATTATAGAGTATGAATGTTCATATTATTTGCAATGACTAACATAGTATACTAAAGGTCAACCTCTAACATTTTGCAAGTTGGATTGAATTTTTCATTTTGTTTTTATTGTGATCAATGTGTATAAGAAGGCCTTATTTTTAGATTTTGGATTATTCAGACTAGTTATGCAATTTTTCAAGATTTCATCAATGATTGGACTTGTCTATCCTTTCTGATAATTTAAAATTTTAAAATACCCTACTACCTTATAAAATCTTAATTGGGTTGGGCTCAATAGTTTTTCTAAATGTGATGCATATTTTGATTATAAGTATGTAAACATCAGAGATANATTGTAGTTTGATGACAATGGAGTAAGTTGTGGATCTACAATTGCGAACATTACCATTTGTAAATGGAAGACTTTAGCACCAATGATAATTGAAATCAACATTATTATAGAGTATGAATGTTCATATTATTTGCAATGACTGACATTGTATACTAAAGTTCAACCTCTAACATTTTGCAAGTCTGATTGAATTTTTCACTTTGTTTTTATTGTGATCAATGTGTATAAGAAGGCCCTATTTTTAGATTTTGGGTTATTCAGTCTAGTTATGCAATTTTTCAAGATTTTATCAATGATTGGACTTGTCTATCCTTTCTGATAATTTAAAATTTTAAAATACCCTAGTACCTTATAAAATCTTAATTGAGTTGGGCTCAATAGTTTTTTTGAATGTGATGCATATTTTGATTATAAGTATGTAAACATCAGAGATGACACTTGATTCTTAGGTTTCATAAATTTTTATACTTTAAGTTTTTAATTTAAGCTAGTTTGAACTTTAAGTCAAAATTATTTTTTGCTAGGTATTCATAAATTATTCTCATGGATCCAGGACTCATGCAACTATAAGTTTACTAAAAATNAAATTTTTATACTTTAAGTTTTTAATTTAAGCTAGTTTGAACTTTAAGTCAAAATTATTTTTTGCTAGGTATCCATAAATTATTCTCATGGATCCAGGACTCATGCAACTATAAGTTTACTAAAAACGAGTTTAGATGATTTGAAAGTTTATTACATAAATTAATGTAATAAGAGGACATAAGATTTAAAAATTAAATAAAAAACCGTGCTTCATTAGATCATTATTTTTTGCCTCATTTTATTTGTGGTAAAATATTAGCCATCACAAAGCATAATTGTAGAAAGAGGGTCAAATTAAAGCTTTATAAGGAGATCACACAATGATTTCTAATAAAAATTTTCCCTCTTAATATATTAATTAGTATCTTAATAATATATAATTTATTTATGTTTTATTTGGTGGATCGACTCGAAATTAACCAATTATTTTTACTCCAAAAGATTGCCAAAAATATAACCCAAATTATATTTAACGACTAGTGTGAATAAANTCCCTCTTAATATATTAATTAGTATCTTAATAATATATAATTTATTTATGTTTTATTTGGTGGATTGACCCGGCCCGTAATTAACCAATTATTTTTACTCCAAAAGATTGCCAAAAATATGACCCAAATTATATTTAACGACTAGTGTGAATAATTGAAATGATCTAAAAATTCTATAATAAGCATTCACACAAGGGGTACTATGCAAGTATACATATCATTTCAAGCAATATAGGATTTTTCTTAAAAACCCTAGTATCGATCCCATGAAGAAAGTTGGAAATTTTATGAATTTGATTAAGAAAGACCTTTACTTTAAACGGTAGAATATATCCTATGAAAATATAAAAGTAAATCAAGTGAAAAGTTAAGTTTTACTAATTCTTACAAGTGCAACTTAAAATTAAATGTAGGGATTCAAAAATAACTAAAACTAGAAAATTCAATATATGTAAAGAGACTTTCTTCTTGCNGAAAATATAAAAGTAAATCAAGTGAAAAGTTAAGTTTTACTAATTCTTACAAGTGCAACTTAAAATTAAATGCAGGGATTAAAAAATAACTAAAACTAGAAAATTCAATATATGTAAAGAGACTTTCTTCTTGTAAATAATTCATAATCAGTGTAGGATTGCATATGTTTAGAAGTTTAATTGATGTATTATGACAAATAGGAGCAAACATTTTCTTACCTCTTGCGAGCATAAAGAACATTGGATAATCTAAAGTTGGTGTCAGCATGTGTTGACCTCACTTTTGTTGAGGTCTAATTTTTCTTCCTTAGAAGCCTAAGATCTAGCCATAGGACTTTTCTGTTGATTATCCTAGAGAACTAGTAATGGAACCCTATCCCATTAGAAATTCTAAACACTTCGTTACTCTTCATAGAGTTCCACATGTTTGGTTTTAACCTCTAGCACTTAGGATGAAGCCAACCATGGGAGAGCTCAAGAATAATCCCCACAAGACTATCTGTCTTTAGGGTTAGCTCTGGTGCNGAGCATAAAGAACATTGGATAATCTAAAGTTGGTGTCAGCATGTGTTGACCTCACTTTTGTTGAGGTCTAGTTTTTCTTCCTTAGAAGCCTAAGATCTAGCCATAGGACTTTTCTGTTGATTATCCTAGAGAACTAGTAATGGAACCCTATCCCATTAGAAATTCTAAACACTTCGTTACTCTTCATAGAGTTCCACATGTTTGGTTTTAACCTCTAGCACTTAGGATGAAGCCAACCATGGGAGAGCTCAAGAATAGTCCCCACAGGACTATCTGTCTTTAGGGTTAGCTTTGGTGGTGTGGTGTTGATCAATCCTACACCCACACATTTGACTCACTCACCTTCACTCACTATGTAAACCCTAAATCAAATATGCTTAGCCTGATTCCATACTCTTTTGGAAACTCATGTGGGCGGTCCCCCAAACTCTTAGCCCCTGGCTAGGATGGCTAGGACCAACACATGGAGGATCCAAAATGGGGGATTTCCTTGGTCTCATGGCACAAAATGGGTAATTTTGTGATTATTATCATAATTAAACCTCATAACCCATCCAAATTCCCTAATTTTGAATCCTAAACTCTTCATAACACTCCCCTAGATCAATTTAAACCCTCAGTTGGCCTAGACCCAAACTCAAACCTAACCCAAATCCAATCCAAATCAAAACCTCCAATTTTGCCCAAGAATCCAAATNCCTAGACCCAAACTCAAACCTAACCCAAATCCAATCCAAATCAAAACCTCCAATTTTGCCCAAGAATCCAAAATCCTCTAAATTAAAATCAATAACCTCTCATTTTCCACTCAATCAACTTCCCAATCACTCATGAAAATATTCCATATCATATTAAACTTTCAATTGACTCATATCTAAAACATAGCCAAGCCCAAACCCAAGTCCAAGTTCAACCCATGGTTTTGAACCCAAACTAAAAAATTCACCATAGGCCATTTGGTCTAGCCCAATCTTGGTCACCACAACCACATTTTGGACACTAAGAGCCAGTNTATTAAACTTTCAATTGACTCATATCTAAAACATAGCCAAGCCCAAACCCAAGTCCAAGTTCAAGCCATGGTTTTGAACCCAAACTAAAAAATTCACCATAAGCCATTTGGTCTAGCCCAATCTTGGTCACCACAACCACATTTTGGACCCTAAGAGTCAGCTTAGATCCACCTAGCCCACCTTAGTGGTTCCATAGACCAAGAGTCCCTTGAATTAGGGGATTTCTTCTCAAAATTAGCTAAACCAATGGGATCTTTCCCACCAGCCTTCGAAGATCCCAAAGCTGAACCACCTAACTGTCACCCCAACCCTTGTCGGTCGACCTAGTGGTCAGAAAACTCCATGCCCGAGAGGTACCAAATGGCTCAAATCCAAAATTGGGACTTCCTGAGCTGGCTCACTCCCATTGGCCAATTCTCCCTGCCACCCTAGCTCACCCTAATCTTAGCCATGGCCCTCTCTATAAATTGAGCACTCCTCATGGCCAAAATAAAGATCATTCAATNCTGAACCACCTAACTGTCACCCCAACCCTTGTCGGTCGACCTAGTGGTCAGAAAACTCCATGCCCGAGAGGTCCCAAATGGCTCAAATCCAAAATTGGGACTTCCTGAGCTGGCTCACTCCCATTGGTCAATTGCGTCGTTTATCCCTCCACATAAGCGACCTCCCTGCCACCCTGGCTCACCCTAATCTTAGCCATGGCCCTCTCTATAAATTGAGCACTCCTCACGGCCAAAATAAAGATAATTCAACTCCTTGGAGAAAATCTATCAAATTCTTACCAGAGCTTCTCTCAACCCTCCTGAGTTCAACCCCATCGTCCTCAACCATCCATAGTCACTGTCTTGCTTGAATTTTGAGCTCAAAATTCAAGGGATTTTATGTCACTCTACCAAACCATCTCAAACGTCAAATTACTTTCTCCTGAGCTTGACCAGAGCACAAGAGAAGTTCCCCACTGAAATCCCCATCCCCAGAGCTCTTTGCACTAGACTTTAACAAAGGTCGCACCACCCTTCGATCGAACTCTTACCTAGACCCCATACCAGAGGAAGGTGACTCTTTGAGCACATTTGTGGGACTCCAAAGAAACTTCTATAAGCATCCAATTGAGACCACATCTCTTGGACAAAGGTATAACTCCAAATCCCTAATTTTTGGCTCGGTTTCGTCAATTGTGATGTGAACTTGTTTTTCATACTTGAACAATCGTATAGATAGGTTTGCCTTGACTAGATGAAATTGTAGTAAATGTTGAATTTTCTTGATCTTCAGGAGCAATAAGTATTTGATGATAACAAGTATATCCATCTAAAAAGCAAAAATATTTGTGCCCAACTAGTCTATTCAATATTTGGTCTAGAAAAAATAAAGGAAAGTGATCTTTTCTAGTGGAGGAATTTATTTTTCTGTAGTCATTACAAATTCTCCAACCAGTGANTATTATTTAGGATATGGCTCTAGAACAGCGGTTGAATGCAATGCAGAGTGCCTAATAATCCACTTGCTAGTTGGAAGTCCACCATATTTGTCTCAATCATTTAGTGTACTTGTTTCAAAATACTCCCACGGCAAGCTCAATTCCCTGCGCACTTCAATTGCAATTCAGCAACCCAACAATTTGAACCGCTGCTATAGAGTTATCTGTAAAGGAGATTCCAGCAGCCATAGAATTTGGGCACGAAATGGGGGGAAATCCTAGATAGAGTTCTCTGTTTTTTCTGAATGGAATTTCATTAAACTAAAAACAAAAAAAATCCTCGATTGAATTTCAGCAAGAAGAATAGCAATGACAGAGAATTCCAACGGCAACAAACAGAAAACGAAAGAGAAGAACAGGCAGCAAGAAGGTTATTTTATATTGAAAGAGCACAGATTGGAATCAAGAAATTTAAGCTCTGATAGTAAATGATATTGCCAAAGGGTATGAGTGCAAAATTCAGTAAGAAAATAACGGGAAGATGTAAAGAACAGAAATCTGAAATAAGAAACTGGAAATCAGGGAAAATAGGAAAGAAGATATAAAGGAGATACACTAATTAAATAGAAGATGCAAAATCCAACAACGAAGGGATACAATTGCCACCATTTGACGCTTTGGATAAACATTCTCACCCAGGAACCTACAAAGCCAAAGCTTTCATATCGTTCTACATCATTCCAAAAGTCCCCTAATACAATACAAGACCACCAATTTATAACAAAACTTAAACCCTAGATCTATTAAAAGTAATTAGACGCAATTACTCTTTACTAATTCATTGGCCTACAACTTGACTCAAATGACCGGATCAACATTGAGACACTCCTTATCATTGGCTGCATTGGCATACCTTGAAGTTTAATCCTGTATTTTCTTACTTTCGATTTTTTAAATTGAGAGCGTCTCTCTACACTTACTATACTTGTTTTTACTGTATCAATCAACTGTATGGTTAGGAAATAGGTTCTTTTTTGGAAAATTGCTTTTGTGCATAAATTGTGCTGCTGTGTTTTGTTTTTACTGTGCTGACCATGATGGTCGGATTAATTTTACTATAGTGAAGGACTAAAGTGCAATTTACTCAAAATAGTTTTTATTTATAAATGTTCATTCATTGCATTTAAAGATTGTAAGGTCATATTAGATTGGCACAAGATTTTGTAAATGTTCATTCATTGCATGTAAAGATTGTAAGGCCATATTTGATTTTGCGTTAGCGTATGATTTTTTTATTGCTAATACTTTATTTAAGTAAAGAGATTAACATTTTATCACTTATAAGAATGGATCTAATAAAACACATTGATTATTTTCTTATGAGAAGAAGAGATCGTCGAGAATGTAAAGATTTTAAGGTCATTCTAATTGAGAATTTAAATATTCAACATTGATTATTAGCTCTGAATTTTAAAATGAAGCATCGTAAAATAAATAATACTAGAAATTGTTATCATAAAATTAGATGCGAACACCTAAAAGACACAAATAAAATTATTTTTATGAGTAAACCTCAGGATCTTAAGATTTGGGATGTTCATGAGGAAACAAGTTCTATGGGATAAAATAACAAACACTATTAAATAAATGACAAAAAATGCACTTGGAGAATCAACATGAAAAGTTCTTCTAAATAAAAAAATTTATTGGTGAAATAATAATGTGCAATAAAATATAAAATATAAGAAATTATGTTATACAAATAAGTTTAAATGTAAAAGTTTAGAGAATTGGGAAAAATATAAAATTACCAGTAGAGAGTCTAAGAGAACTATCTGTGACGCTAATAATTTTGCTTTTAGTGATCTTTATAATAGATTAGATACTTAAGTGGATGAAAAATGTATGCTTAAACTAGCCAAACAAAGAGAAAAGAAACGTAAAGATTAAACTCAAATAAAGTATATTAAAGGTGAAAAACAAAAATTGATTTTATTAGAAAAAGATATTCAACATAGGTGGATGTGTTATTTTGCCAAACTTTTTAATGAAGTTTCTGAAATACGATCTACTTGGTGATCTTAAGGTTATTAATAATAAAATGTTTCATTTTTACTACCGCATTAGTAAAAATGAAGTTGAGGAGGCTTTAAAGAAAACCAAAGGTGAAAAGTCTGTAGGATCTGATGATTTTCTAGTTGAAATGTGAAAATATTTAGGAGATTTGAGAGTTTCTTGGCTTACTAAACTCTTTAATATTATTTTATAAACTAAAAAGATGCTTGAGGAGTGAAGGAAGAGTATTTTGTTCCTAATTTTTAAGAATAAATGAGATGCACAAGTGTGCAAATTATAAAGGAATTATGTTTATTTGTCTTAATTTAAAATTATGGGAGAGGGTAATTGAATGGAGGTTAAGATGTATTACAAAGATTGAGATGAGAATGATAATGCTTAGGTGGATGAGTGGCCATACACTTAGAGACATTGCAAAATGAATATATCCGTGATAGGGTTGGTGAGCCCCAGTTAGGGCTGTCNATATATATATGCATATATATATATATATATATAGAGAGAGAGAGAGAAAGAAAGAGAGAGAGAGAGAGTGTTGTCTACTTAGTAATAGTTGTTCACGAATGCTTCACTCAAATATTTTGTTTCGTGTAAGTGTAAAGAACAGCCTGAGTAAAGACTTTTACATTACTAGTGAGATCCTGATATTATGTATGACCGTATCTTATAATTATATTTTTGACAGTCACGGTGATGTTTATATTTTGATGATAGAAAGATTAAAGCATGATTGTTGTATATATATCTTTTGTTGTACAGTGATATGATAGAAAGATATCTTTATTTTACAAACATTGATGATATTTTTGTCTTTGTGTATGAAACTTGAAGAAAATAATATGTAGATAAAATTTCTTACATATAAATATTGGGTAATAATTTATTTGTTATGACCTTGACACGATTTGAATCGCCTCGATATGTCGGTCTCATCGAGTTAGGTTTTAGACTCCATCCATGAGACTTGTTCCTCTTTTAAGATGTAATGCCATTGTCACCCTTCTTGGTCCAATTTTCCTTCTTCTCATTTTTGTCACATTGTTGTGGAAGTGTCTTAGCCAACTCCATCTTAGCAGACTTTTTGCCCGCTCAATGGAACTCATGGTTCATCATTGTCATAGTCAACTCATCATATTTCATGTCCCCTTTCCCATGAATGAGTGTCTTCGTGAAGTTTTCATAATCACCCATAAGAAAATTTAATAGAAGAATGTCTTGTCTCTATATTCAATCTCCTCATCATAATTTAACAAATTTGTCAAAAGCTTTGTAAAGTCATTCAAGTACTTATTAATAGTAACACGATGTCTCACCTATAATCTATAGAGTTGATGCTTCTTACGGAGATGATTCTCCACCCTCTCTGTGAAATATTTTTTCTCTAACATCCTTCACAATTTTTTAGCAAAAAGACTTCATCATCAGCTCATATTTGATCTCCTAAGGTAAGCAATTTTGGATCATACCACAAGCACTTCAGTTCTTGTTCAACCAATCTCTTTCTGACATTTCTCCAGGTTGTTCATCGCTTTCAAGAATTTTCTTCAGTTTCAAAGAGTACAACGAATCAATCAACTTACATCACCACGTGCCAAAATTTCCTTTGAAGTCAAATTTCATCACATTGATCTTGATGGAATGTATAACTACCTAAAGAGTTAATATCTTTTCAACCGACATGGTGGATATTGAAGTACCCATCAACATTCTATTATCCATTGCTCCACTAGATCTTATGAACCAAACTGTTCCAATTTCTGTGTCTTGCGTCCACAACTTCATCATAATCACAACTGTCTGTTGTCAGAATCACTGAACCAGTACTGATTCCAACTGTTATGCAAAACAATGTGGAAAAAAAATTCACACAACAAATAACTAACCAAATACAATGCAACTTACATGGTTCGACACAAATTCGCCTATGTTCATAGAGAGATGTTATTTCATTATAAAATGTGTGGAGAAAAGGAAATATTGGTGGAATTAAGGCTACAACTCAATACATCCAAATCCTCTATAATCCCTCACATACATAAAAGAGAATTAGAGCATACAAATTATAAATATTTCAAAATCTCCATGCAAACACAACATGAGAAAAATATTGGGGCATTTACAAACATACCCAATTATTTATCATCATATCAAAAATACAACTATTTTAATTTTTACAGGGCGAAAGACTCGTTCTTTTCCAGCGAAGATAAGATAATGTTTATGTAAAAAATTAAAGTTTAAGTATTAGATATGTAAATACGTAAGATTAAGTAGTATGTATGTAAATCATCCAAAAACTATCTTAGTACTTTCATCACATTTATGCAAGAAAGCAAAAGAATAATCAAAATAGGCATTTTGAATGCCTAAAACTTACAAATTCATTAAACATAAAGTATATTTCTACAACTCATCTCGAATATCTTATCTTATTGNTCTTAGTACTTTCATCACATTTATGCAAGAAAGCAAAAGAATAATCAAAATAGGCATTTTGAATGCCTAAAAACTTACAAATTCATTAAACATAAAGTATATTTCTACAACTCATCTCCAATATCTTATCTTATTTTTATGGCTTAATTTAATAAAACTTTATAATTTCTTTCCTATAAAAGGTACGCATGAAGAAAAGGCACGCACCCCTCTTAATGAGGGAACATGGGATAGCTTGGAAGTTGAGGACACTTGATATCTTTCGTAGCTGGGCTGCTTTCCAATCTGCAAACCATTATTTAATGATAAAAATAATTAAATAATTATTTACATATTATATTTTTTTNTGGAAGTTGAGGACACTTGATATCTTTCGTAGCTGGGCTGCTTTCCAATCTGCAAACCATTATTTAATGATATAAAAAAATTAAATAATTATTTACATATTATATTTTTAAAAAAAAAATTTGTACTTTTTGAAGGAGTCATTTTAAAAAATGTTGATTAGAATATATCCATCCAACTTTTATTGGCATGAGCATCAAGTTATGATTATATTCTTCAGCTCTTTTTGTCGTAGGGTAGTNTTTTTTTAAAATAAATTTATACTTTTTGAAGGAGTCCTTTTAAAAAATATTGATTAGAATATATCCATCCAAGTTTTATTGGCATGAGCATCAAGTTATGATTATATTCTTCAGCTCTTTTCGTCGTAGGGTAGCTGCATGTCATGGACAAAAAGTTTCACATCGGCTAGATATAGGGCCGAAAAACAGTATTTAAGTCATGAATTGTCCACCACCCCTAAGAGCTCTTTTGGGATGTGACATGGCCTAATTGAGTGGAGAGATAGTAGTGAATGGTAATTATGAACTTATAATCTTGAGAATTGATGGAGTTTTCTCTTCAACTGAGGGATTTAAATTTTGAAAATATTCTTGATTATTAACTTCCAACTTAAAATAGTCAATTACATTCATGGGATTATAAAAATAAGAAAATGAATAAATTTATAAAGTTTGGAGCACATACTTAGGCTTTTTTGAACGGGTGTTTAGAGTCTATTACATTCTACCAAAAGTGGATAAAACATAAATGTTTCGTTTGGCTATTCAATTTTTTGATAAGTTTTCCCAGCGCAACGACATTTTAACGGCATTTATTTCAATTTTGAATAGTAAATAGGATGCAACAGTGTGGAATACGGCCTTTAGAAGTCTATGGCTAGCAAAAATGAAATAATTGAGGGTTATAATGAAGGTCAGGCGATAATGTTTGAGAGATGGCAACAGTTGGTTGACAACAATTGAGAGATGACTATCAGGCAACAATGATGGAGGGGTGTGGCAATAACAATTATGAGACGACGATAGAGTGATAATAATTGGATGACAGTGGTGATCATCAACTTTAGTGATTAGGCAAAGTTCTAAAGCTTAACAAATCTGCAAGTTCTATCTACTTTTCAGTCTAGTTTTTTTCTCACGTGAAGGACGATAATTGTTTCAAGCTATAAAATCCACTGTAATGGAGTGAGAAATTAATATTTTAGCATTGCATGAAAATTCAAATCAGATAGACAAAAAAAAATAGATTGAATGAAGACATCGAAGATTTTAAACAAAAAACATAATGGAAAATAAAATTTATTGTGAAAATACAGAGCTCTACTTTTCTCTGTAAATACAGATGATGATCTTACAGAGTGTTTATTGCGCTATAAAAATCAGGCAACAAAGGCCTCAAACAGTAGTTGGCTATAACAGTCACTAATGGCTGATAATGGCTGATAGTATTGATTGCTAATGGGTATTGGCTTTATGCTTTCTTCAAGAATGTCGCCATATCTCTTAAATTTCTCTCCCCTTTCATTTGGAGAATTGGGGCCTTTTTATAGTTTTTGAGATGAGCATTTTGATGAATTCATCTGCAAATTGGCAGAAGGATGACGGCGTTGAGTTTATTTTCAAAAATTTTCAATATGACATTCACATCAAGATTGGTGCCTGATGTCCAAAATTTTCAACCATACTTCAAGGGCTTTATTTAGAAAAAATATTATATCAGGACTCCGCACGTGCGGAGTCCAATAAAATTACATCGTGGAGGTGATCGGACCGGTAACACTAGGGAATATTACTCTTGTGTTATTCAGGTGTTATTGTGTCTTATTCAGGTGTTATTATGTTCTGGATAATACTTGAATAACACACAATAATACTTGAATAACACACAATAACACCTGAATAACACGAGGAGAATACTCCCTTATATTATCGGGCTGATCATATCCACGATGTAATTTTATTGGACTCCGCATGTAGCTCTAAGTGCGGAGACCTGATGTAATATTTTTTTCCTTTATTTAAGCTCATTTGTTTGGATATAGTTGCTATCATTATTTAATGTCATTAGATTTACTTATTGAGACATTAATATAAATCTGAACTTAAAAATAAAAAATTTCAATTTAAAAACTGCATTAAGATTCGTGATTGATTTGCTATGTTTTTTTCTTTTTTTGTTACGTCTTAATTTTTAAATGGGGTGCTTAATTAAGTGTAAAGTTAAAGGAGCCGGCTGAAGAGTATTTAACGTGGAAGTTTAGTAAAAATTAAGTTATTTTTCATTTTTAAAATAATTTAATTACTATTCATAAATTTAATTTCTTATTTTCGTTCAATTATTTTTTTTATTTTTATTTTTATTTAGTTTTAATAATTCATTAAACAAATTATTTAAATCATTATTATTAATTTAAACCATTTTATAATTATATTTTATAAACTCAAAATTTGTTTATTGTAATTAATTAAATATATTAAAATTTTAATTTGTCATATTTTATTTTAATTTTTGAAATTTTATTTTAATTTCTAACATTTAAATTCAAATTTTCTAAAACTTATTTAAAAAAATATTACATATTAATACTTATAAAATATTATTATATATTTTTTAAATTATTTTTTTATATTTATTTTTAATAAATAAATATAATTCAAAAAAATTTAAACGCAAACAAAATTTATGTCTTATTAAAAACACATCCTTGCCTTGCGAATTCGCTCATTTCCCTTAAATACTTGTCGACTCCTTTAACTTTATACTTTGGATCTGTTTGAGATAACTATATGCTTGCTTTGGTCTTTAGATAGTCACCAGAGTTTGGTTTGGGATACTACTTTTTTTGCTGCTTTTAGAAATTTTTGTGATAGAAAGTTATTTTTTTTCAATATGAACTGCTAAAAGATGGTGGATGCCTGAAAGTTGAGGTCAGACAGTTACAGCTGTCCCAAACAAACTCTAAGGTTCCCTATTTAAAAATTTAGCTTAACAATTTACTTAATTTAATCCAATTGCAAATTAATTTTAACGTAAGACTCTGGAGAGAAAGGAGAATATTGATTTCATTCATAATTTCAAGGTTTAAATGATGTATCCATGCTCTTTAATTTTGTGGTTTATTATGATTAAACAATGTACACATCCTCCTAATAACTCTTGTGAAATATTTAAGCTATTAACTTACTAAAGCTTCAGCAAAAAATAGTCTTTTTTTATATTTCATCAAAAAATGCATCTAAACAGTCATATATATATCAGCATTAAATTTAAATAGTGAATCATTTATGTATTTAGGCTCCAAAATTCAAGTACTCAAAAATACAATTAGAAAATTCGTGAGGCAACTTATGAGCGCAAAATGTCTTTTAAATGTTACATGATTGTAGCGTAAATGAGAGTCTCATTAGATAAATCTGATAAGCTTGATTGCATAATTTAAAAAAAAAAAATTCAAAATTAAGGTATTTAAAAAAATATTAAGCGATAAAAGGGAAATAATTTTGGACATTTGATATAGTTTTTGAAATTCTTGAAGAAATGACAACAATATCCCTCCAAAGTTTTATAAATAAGTTACCTTTTTATAGATTCAAGGGGGGTTTTCATTTACAAGGAATGTAGAAGTTATGAAGAATTTTATAGTTATGCTCATTATTGATATTAATTGATTGTCACTTGGCATTGTTTTCTTCATGACATGACAATAATCATAGGTGACATCATTGTCCATCGTCAACAAATGCTAAATAATATAATCTTTTTCTTGCCCAAGATCAATTGATGTGTAATAAATGTAATGTGACATATCTTGTGTTTTATATATTATGTGTTATTTTTATGCATTTCGAGAGTTTATTTGCTAATTTATACAATATATAGTTGAAGGTCTGAAAGAGTGAGAACATGAAAAAAAAAATTAAGCTGAGTTCTTACTATGTGCTTCAACGCCCAGACTTGGAGCCAAAGCTTTGCCCCATGCCTTTATTCAACCAAGAAAACTGAGAACCAGAAAAGACAGCGCTCGCAACATGCGCTTAGGTTTACGAACCAAGCATGCATAAAGAATCAAACCAAGAAGATGGAAAGGAAGAACTTCAACAGGCTCTCAGTCACCTGAAGTAAGAAACTCAATGCTTATTCTAATGCCTAAACAGGAACACCCTATGTGATTTCAGACTACAAGCTTGAAAAGTTGACACTCCAAGCAGGCGCCAAGGTGCCCAACACCGACTTTGGGAAGTTTTGACCGTTCAGAGCTTATGTGGCAATCCATATGCTTTAAAATTTATATGTTGGAAACTTGTGTATCAACCTCACAAGGTTTGAGAAGACTTCTATCTAAGTATTTAGGCGACATCAAAAGAAAGACATGCTACCCGTAAGGGTTAGGAATATCACCATTGAATGGGATTGATCACTCAGATAAGGAAAATCTCCTTAACTAGTGGGTTTATGAAACTAGAGATTTTTCCCTTATCATACGAGTGTACGAGAAGAATTCTCATTTTTAATTACATCTCAAAATTTATGGCTCCTGAGAATACTCTCACTTAAGAATATGGCTTATGTCGTGCAAAATCAACAGTAAGTGTCTATGTGAGGATAAATATCGTTGACTCGGATATGAAAGATTGATGATCTAAGGGTTTGAATGAAATTGAGATAAAATTATTTCTTTCACTTGAGCTGAAAACTAAAGCTATTTTGATCGGTTTGTATCGGAGTGGAAGGGTTTGGGTCAAATAGTTTGAACTTTGAAAATAGGAACTTCACATCAAATTAAGTTTTTGGGATTGAAATTTAGGATTCAATTTTGGTTTGAGATTAGGATTGAATAGAGTTTAAATATAAGTTTGGAATTGGGAATTGAGGCTTGAATACCTTTCAAGGCAGCACATTATTCTATTAGTGACGCATCTGATCATTTAGATAGAAATCTCTCAAAATATATGGCAGACACGCCACCATCATAACAAAAAAACTATCCATTAATATGTAAATCTTCCGAAAAATTATAATTTATTATCATTCCTTTTGTATAACGCATAACCTAATACAAATTCAAAACAAAAATGACAATTACATACATAAAACTCAAACCACTATTATTCATCAAAATAACATACTTCTTCATACATTTTTTTTAAATTCTCACTCAAATACTAAAATTCACTATAAATCAACTTACCAATGGCTTGATCATTTCATACATAATTACATTATTTCTATAGTTCTAAAAAAAAATGCTGTCATCCACTCATCCAACTTTCTCATAATTGCCAAATATGCTTTAAAGTACATACTTTTTGGCCGGACAAAACTAGACATTATTGCACGTTATGCTTCGCCGGAATAAGCGGAGAAACCCATTTCTCAAAATTTATTAGCATTTTCCTTTTGGACTAATCTTATTCCATCTAATATAACTACGCAGCACCCACATGCAAGAGAGCACCATCTACCAACCTTTAATGTTTGGAAATTAATTTATTTAAACATTTAATTATTTTTTTGGAAATTAATTAATGTTTGTGATACAATTTTTTTTTTTCTTATAAATCCACTCTCTACCTGTTATCATCGAATTGTAACTAGGGCTGTCAAAATGGCTTATTGTTCACGAATAACTCGTGTTCGGCTCGTTAAAAGGCTCGTGTTCGGCTCGTTCGCTAAGTTAACGAGCCGAACACGAACAAATATTTGGCTCATTTTGGCTCGAAATACTACTAATCAATTATATATATATATGCACGTATATATATACATATATATATGTGATGAGTAGTATTTAAAAAAAAAATTAATTAACTACAAGGCTACAAAGATTTAAAATCAATTAAAAGTATTAATTAAGAAAATAGAATGGAAATTATTAAATTAGATTCAAATGATGTTTTAAATCTTGTCACAATCCTTAACATCTTATGGTTACGTGATTAGGGTTGTCAAAACGACCTGTGTTCGTGAACGGCTCGTTTTCGGCTCGCTAAGCAAACGAGTCGAACACGAACACACTTTTTGAGCTCGAAATATAAACAAGTCGAACACGAGCTGCTCGTTTACACCCCTAACTGCAATAAAGAAAAATATTCATGCATTTTTTATTTTATTTTTAAAGTTAATAATTATAATTNCTCTCTAAGCAAACGAGTCGAACACGAACACACTTTTTGAGCTCGAAATATAAACAAGCCGAACACGAGCTGCTTGTTTACACCACTAACCGTAACAAAGAAAACTATTCATGCATTTTTTATTTTATTTTTAAAATTAATAATTATAATACTTAAAATTTTATTATTGCTTCAAATAAGTGTTCAATTGAATAGACTCGTTTATCTCTATGTTGCGTCTTAGATCACCACCATAATTTTATTTAGAAAACCTATTTTCTTACTGTTTTCAAATNTAATACTTAAAATTTTATTATTGCTTCAAATAAGTGTTCAATTGAATAGACTCGTTTATCTCTATGTTGCGTTTTAGATCACCACCATAATTTTATATAGAAAAACTATTTTCTTACTGTTTTCAAACCATTGAGAATTTGATTAAATGAAAAATATGGGCCGAGATTTTATAATGAATTTTGATATTTAAGTGAGAAATTGAAAAATGGATAAAAGAGGCGGGGCTTGATTTGTAAATATCTTTTTTTCGAGTGGTCCATTTGTAATTGAATTATTTATGAAAATTTGCAGTGTTGTGCAATGTAGTTAGAATAGGATATATCAATTTGATTGTAAATATTGCATCATTCAATAATTTGTTGGAAATATATATCTCTATGGTTAATATTTCTTCCGTATAATATGGGACGTGAACTNGCAATGTAGTTAGAATAGGATATATCAATTTGATTGTAAATATTGCATCATTCAATAATTTGTTGGAAATATTTATCTCTATGGTTAATATTTCCTCGGTATAATATGGGACGTGAACTAAGCCGAGTTTGAGCGAGCTGATGCTTGTTCGTGTTTGACTCGCTCAAAATTTACTTTAATCCAAATGACTTGTGAAAAATATGTTACTATTCGGCTCGATTCAAATTCATTTATTTGCTTGTATTCGAAAATTAGTTTGAATGATTTAAAAAAATACTAAATTTTAATATTTTTTAAAATTTCAGCATTAAAACATCACATAAAAATATTATAATAATACTATTTATTTACTTATTTAATTAATTCCAATCAAAACATGCTCCACACAATTGAATTAAGATTTGTTCGTGTTCAATTTTCATATAATTCGAGCTCAAAAAGAAAGTACCNTTAAAAAAATACTAAATTTTAATATTTTTTAAAATTTCAGCATTAAAACATCACATAAAAATATTATAATAAAATTATTTATTTACTTATTTAATTAATTCCAATCAAAACATACTCAACACAATTGAATCAACATTTGTTCGTGTTCAATTTTCATATAATTCGAGCTCAAAAGAAAGTACCAAAAAAAAACAATAAATTTCATATATTTTAAAATTATTTTATTAGATGTATGATAAATATAGAAGATTAATTTTATGTTTGATTGGAAGTGAAATGACTTTAATATAAGATGGAGATAGTGCTGGTGGGCAGTTGTTGGTTGCTGACGACAGTAGGTTGTGGCTCTCAAGGCTGGAGGCTAACCACGATAGCAACATTTATGAACACTAAAAGAAAAAGAATTTTTGCAACACTTTATATATGCATCCACAGTGGTAAAAACCCGTACTACATTCATTGCAGCAGATTTTAAATCATTGCAATTGCTAGCAATTAGGGCAGTCAAAACAGCTCGTTAAGAATCTCGTGTTCGGCTCGTTAATTTTGTTCGATAAGTTAATGAGCCGAACACGAACTAAGNTCATATATTTTAAAATTATTTTATTAGATGTATGATAAATATAGAAGATTAATTTTATGTTTGATTGGAAGTTAAATGAATTTAATATAAGATGGAGATAGTGCTGGTGGGCAGTTGTTGGTTGCTGACGACAGTAGGTCGTGGCTCTCAAGGCTGGAGGCTAACCACGATAGCAACATTTATGAACACTAAAAGAAAAAGAATGTTGGCAACACTTTATATATGCATCCACAGTGGTAAAAACCCGTACTTACNCGAAATTAAGATATAAAATCTAATGCAAAACTTTGAACCTAAAAAAACTTGATGTACATGTTGACCAACAAACAAGGAGATTGAACTAATCATGAATTAAAAATATTAAACCCAGAAAACAACTCTAAAATTCACCAATTTAAATAACGAAAACCACCACTAAATTGGTCAACTATAAATTATATATTTGCTAACTTAGAAATGAAACTCATGATCGCAAATACCCCAAGAATAATTCAATCTAGAAGTGTAAGTTAGATTACTAGGTATCCTAGTTAGTGCTAAAAACTATGATATATAAAATAATAAACATGTAACTCCCTTAAATTAAGATGAAGTAAACCACAGTCACTAATGAAGGCACCTCAAATCACCAAACAGTTAAGAAGATTAGTAGTTGTCGTTTCTATGTTAACAATGAAAATCTTTTTTAATCAAGTTGATTAATTATCTAAGTTTACTAATAAACTTGGGATAATGTAAAGACATTTGCATCTTGATCACAGGTGTTATACCTAAAATTTATGTTAGTCAATTGATTTAGCTTCTTATAGAGTAAAACTTTACCTTAGGGTTAGGATCTTAACTTTCTAAATGCTATCATCCAATATTGTCGCTTTAGTTTAAAACTCAAGAGTTTCAAATCAAACTCAAAATCAATTAATTAAAAGTATACCTCTTAATTAAAATTTTTCAGCTCAAATATAAATCTTTTAAATCAACCTTTTAAACTAACCTTCAACCCAAACTTCAAACATTTTTAATTTAGGAATCTTTTCAATCGCTAAGCCTTCAAACCTTTTTAAACCTTCAAACTTTTTTTATGAAATTTAACATAGAATATTAAACCAATGTTAAAAATTAAACCTAAGGATAAAAATCAAAGAAGAACATGAAATTATGATATAAAATCTAATGCAGAACTTTGACCCTAAATACTTTATGTACATATTGACCGACAAACAAGGAGATTAAACTAATCATGAATTAAAAATATTAAACCACCCATAAAACAAGTCTAAAATTCACCAATTTAAATAACAGAAACCACCACTAAGTTGAAAAACTATAAAGCTTATGTTTAATAACTTAGAAATGAAACTCATGATCACATATGCTTGAAGAATAGTCCAATCTAGAAGCCTAAGTTAGATTACTAGGTATCCTTAGTTAGTGTTAAAGACTATGTTTTATAAAATAACAAACATGTAATTCCCTTAAATTATGTAGGTGCCCTATAATGAAGTAAACCATGGTCACTACAGAAGGCACCTCAAATCACCAAATAGTTAAGAAGATTTGTATTTGTCGTTGTTATGTTAACAGTAAATATCTTTTTTTGTCAGGTTGGTTATTTTCTAAGGTTACTATTAAACTCGAGACAATGGAAAGTCATATGCATCTTGATCACAGGTGATACCTAAAATTTAGATTATTCAATCTATTTAGCTTTCTTATAGAGTCAAAATTTACCTTAGGGTTAAGATCTTAACTTCCATATAGAAATGTTATCAGCCAATGTTGTCCCTTTAGTCTAAAACTCAAAACTTTTAAATCAAACTCAAAATCAAGTGATTATAATTACCTCTTAATTAAAATTTTTAGCTCAAAAATAAATCTTTCAATTCAATTTAAACCAACCTTAAACCCGAACTTGAAGCATTTTTAACCTAGAAATCTTTTCAATCTCTAAGCCTTCAAACCTTTTTAAACGTTCAAACTTTTTTAAAACATCAAAAGTTTAAACATTCTTCAAAAGTATAAACCTTCTTCAAACTTTAAACTCTTTAAACTCCAGATCAATTTTTTTCAAACTTTAAATGTTTTTAAAAATTTAAATCAACCTTCATGTCAGCCTTCAAATAACTTTCAATCAAACTTTAAAAAATCTCTTGAACCAGCTTTAAAACAAACTTTAAATCAACCCTCAAACCAAACTTCGAATCATTTCAAACAATAAATCAAACCTTCAATGTAAAATTTTTCAAATAAAAATCCTACCACTCAAATCAAACATTTCAACTTAAATAAAACATTTCACTCAAATTAAACCTTGCAGCTCAAATCAAATCAAATTCTTTCAAAAAATTTGCATTTCCAAACCCCAGGGTACTCCTTCTCATAGTTAGCTAACCCTTTTCTAAGTCTTTTAATGACACATCATCATTGGACCATAAGCCCTAACCTTTGAATTCTAAGAAAATCTTTTCAAACCATGAAACTCATTTATTCGAAAATCTCTTCAAATCTTGAATATTTTATTTAAAACCAAAATTGATATAAGCAATACTTTAATTGATAGTTTTCTCAACTCCTGTGATGTAATTAACTATAAGGGTTTGTTCTTATAAGGATACCAGACCCCAAACAAAAATAAACTCTATCTTACTTCCGTAAGGTAGGGGAAAATTCTTTGATTAACACATACCCTAAATCTTAATAATTTTTCCCATGAGAATGTTTAAATCCAAATCCATTTTAAGAAAATATTTATACCTTTCAAGGCAACATATTATTCTATAAATGACTCATCTGATCACTTAGATAGAAATCTCTCAAAATCTATAGCAGACACGGCACCATCATAACAAAAAAGTATCCCTTAATATGTAAATCTTCCAAAAAAATTATAATATATTATCATTCCTTTGTATAACGCATAACCTAATACAAATTCAAAACAAAAGATGACAATTACATACATAAAACTCAAACCACTATTATTCATCAAAATAACATACTTCTTCATACATTTTTTTAAATTCTCACTCAAATACTAAAATTCACTATAAATCAACTTCCCAATGGCTTGATCATTTCATGCATAATTACATTATTTCTATAGTTCTTAAAAAAAATGCTGTCATCCACTCATCCAACTTTCGCATAATTGCCAAATATGCTTTAAAGTACATACTTTTTGGCCGGACAAAACTAGACATTATTGCACGTTATGCTTCCCCGGAATAAGCGGAGAAACCCATTTCTCAAATTGATTAGCATTTTCCTTTTGGACTAATCTTATTCCATCTCATATAACTATGCAGCACCCACATGCAAGAGAGCACCATCTACCAACCTTTAATGTTTGGAAATAAATTAATTTAAACATTTAATTATTTTTTAGATTAATTAATGTTTATGATACAAATTTTTTTTCTTTTAAATCCACTCTCTACCTGTTGTCATCGAATTGTAACTAGGGCTGTCAAAATGACTCATTATTTGCGAATAACTCGTGTTCAGCTCGTTCGCTAAGTTAACGAGCCGAACACGAACAAATATTTAGCTCATTTTGGCTCGAAATACTACTAATCAATTATATATATATATACACGTATATATATACATATATATATCTGATGAGTAGTATTTTAAAAAAAACTAAGNTTGTAGATTAACAAGGTACAAGGGCTTCAAGGAAGAACATAAAAGGATTCTTATTGGGAGGGGAACCGACATTGAGCGTGTAAACATCGTAATCAACTATGATATGCCTGATTTTGGAGACTCTTACTTTCACAGGGTATAATTTTTTCTGAGGTACAACCTAATTATTCATGTCTTTTTTTAATGATTTTCTAACACTACTCAACATGTTGGTAGAACTGGCTGATTTGGCACGAAGGGGCTGGCTATCTCTTCAGCCTCTGATTCAGATGTTCTTAATCAGGTTAGATGTTTTTTCTTTGCGGTGCTCATTGATTTTGGATGAAGTAGCCTAAATTTATTTGGCAAATAAATGTCATTTTTGTATGTTCAAGCAAGATTTGAAGTTGATATCAAGGAATTGCCAGAGCAAAGTGATACTTCCACACGCAGTAAGTAACCTTTCTCTCCTACACTAGAAAACAGTAAGCTTCCAGGCTTTACTTTCAGATAATTTTTCTGAAGAGCATTTTAAGTTTTGTTATTCATTCTTTTATAATATGGGTTGATTGGTTAGGGAAGAGGTTGTGTAGTTTTGAGGGAATATTTTTTGAGTGTTTTATAGAATTCTAGCTGATTAAAGTGGCAATTGAAGGGGAATGCATGTTAAAGAAAAATTCCTAAAATTATAAAGAAAATCTAAACAAAAACATTAGTTTCCCACCTTTGTGCTCTTGGGTGCTCTTTGTTACAAGTGTTATAAGAGCATAGATTTTACAACTGTAACTGTCATGCTTTGAAATTCCAGCGAGCTTATGCTTGAGCTCAAATCAATGAATTTTGTTTTCTCATGAGCCGACTCATTTATCATAGAAGAGAAGATGATTCAGATTTATGTAGTTGTTATAAAATGATTGATGAAGTGCAAAATTCTATGAGAAATAATAGCAAATTACTAGTATAAGAATGAAAGTTGAATTTTAAGAGTTTTTAAAAATTTTGTTCTTAAACACCCTTGATTTCTAATATATTGTAAGTGTATTTTACATCAACCATTTTTATTGTATTAGATTTCAATCCAATGAGTCTCAATTTGGGTATGGCATGTTAGCTCATTGTACTTGTCTTGCAAACCATTTNTTAACTAACCGAACGAAAAAAATTTGTTCACGTTCGTCTCGTTTACTTATCGAACGAATCAAACACAAACTCCTTGACAAACCGAACACGAACAACGAGCTTTTTTGACAGCCCTACCCGTACTACATTCATTGCAGCATATTTTAAATCATTGCAATTGCTAGCGATGCAAAGGATTTTAATAGTTGTTTTAAATATTTTGTGTTTTTTTAATATTTTGAGCAGCATTTTTTATAAGGTCTTTAAATAAGCGCCGCTAAAAATCTTTTTTTTAGTAGTGATGTATTTAGAAATCAACCAACTATAAAATCATCAAAATTTAACCAATTTCAAGTTGTCACGCAGCTTGCATGTGACTTTAAGTTAAATTGAAAGCTAGTGATGGAAGTTATCTAAGAAGTTGTTTTGTTGATGTCAACATTTTGAACAC
The DNA here is from genome assembly GCA_002079205.1 of Phalaenopsis hybrid cultivar. Lineage (NCBI taxonomy): Eukaryota > Viridiplantae > Streptophyta > Magnoliopsida > Asparagales > Orchidaceae > Phalaenopsis > Phalaenopsis hybrid cultivar. The sequence goes on along the minus strand of JXCR01128181.1, from coordinate 80,022 downwards.
CCTTACAAAATGAATACTTTAACTACTAATCAATGTCAATAAGGAAGGACGAAAATCAGACAGCTAAATTAGGAGTTTTCTATAATTAAGAGCTTCTTTATTTAAATTATTTACAATGTCTTTATTATGATTTATTTCTCTTTTAGATGAATATTTAGATTATGAATATGTATTATTATGTTACCTAAAATAAATTATGCAAAATATTTTGTACCTAAAATAGATTGTAAGATTATTATTTAATGGGATGAAAGCAAAGGGAAAAGGCATTGAGCCTATTCAGCATCGAGACTATTCAGCATTCAGTCTATTTTTCTAAAAAATTTGACAATCAACAAACAAAAAGGCCGCTTAGACAACTCCCAGCACCTCTTTTCAATCCAACTGGAAGTCACATTCAAGCTAGCAGACAACTCCCTTTCTCATAAAAATATCTGATAAGGAATGATCTATAAAGACAACATTTTGAAACAATGCAAGGCGGTGTTTGACTACGACTTAGATTTACATCAAATATGATTTATCAAATTTTATAAATCTTAATTTATTAGATCGATCTGTGATGACAGAAAAAATCCACCTCACAATCAATATTTGGCAACATTTCTATGTAATTTTTTAACCACGAGGAAAGCTCTATCAAAATTTTTTAGCAAAACATGTAATAAATATATTTGTATATGTATATATTGTCAATTTCAAGATCAAGGCAAGCACATTAATAAGAAAAGAGTTACTCTACATAAACTTCTTTATTCTATCAAGAATTAAGAAACGGTCGAAATCTCATTTGACAAATGAGTTGATCTACTTGATCATTTTGAAGTTTATAGAACCGCTTGGCTCTTTAATGATGTCAGATTTTGTTAATGTTAAGGTTTCGGATTCTTTTCATATTGATTCAGGCTATAAAAATGTAAGAAATTGAAGTCCACTTAACTCTGCAAATTATTTTCGGAAAACTTCAACTATATGTTTAATATTTGATTCTGGCATGTTTGGTGAAAATAAAATTCAGATGATTGCAAAGTAATTAGATGAACTTATTGATAGTATATCATGGATATTGATATTAGTAATGGGTTTGAATTTATTGGTTCGGTTATGAGCTTATTATATAGGGAATTTAATATCTTCTTCTTCTCTTTTGCTGAATGAATTATATCCTTAGCTCCATTTCCATCTGTTCATATATCTTAGCCTTCTCAGATTTTGGCATTTCAGTTCTATTTGCATTATCTAAATTTCATGTTTGCTCAATTTAAGATTTTCAGATCAATTTTTTTATTTATTTTCAGTGAATTTTTAAAAATTTGTATGCAACTCTATATTTGAAGCCTTCTCATGACATCTTATATATCAGATATTGTAATAATTACTATAGCAATTTAGATACATAACACTTGAAAGATGAAATGGTGCATCTTTCAGGCATAAAGCATCTAAACTTTTCAAATAAAGTATAACATAAGGATTTCTAACATCTTCACTCTTACTTGAGGCGACATCTTCCCCGTCCTGGTCCACCTAAGAGAACTGCAATAAGAGCAAAATGGGAAAAATTTTAGCTAAAAATGTATTTCTAAGTGCTCCTAAATAGAGAAATAACACTGTAAAATCAATCTTTAAGCACAAATTTAGCTGCCAAACTGACAATTTCTAAGTGCCCTTCTCATGAGATCTTATCAATTTTTGCATTAATTTTAGGAGAAACCGCCAAACATGCCCTTATACTATGGGTCGAATCGGTTCTATTAGAAAACTAAATAGAGATGGTATGATTTTATTTATGCCTTCCTTTTACTTGTAGTAGTTAATCACTTTTGTATTATGGTATGTAGTCCATTCAAGATAGATTATGGAGAGTTAGTCGAACGCATAATGATGGATCATGTTCATCAAAGGTTACTCCGTTAAAATGAGTATTGTTACATTTTTTGTTTGAATTATTAAATTTAAACTTGTCTTATTTATGATTTAGTATATATTATATGTTATAGACCCAAGCTTGTGATCTGCTGGCTGAAGTAAGTTTGACATCCGAACATAGAAATGTTGAGGTGAACGAGAGAGATTTTACATTGATTATGGGTTATGAACGTCATGGGAGAGTAATGAAGTAAGGTTTCAGTGTCACTCCTAGTCGTTTCTTTCCACATAGTACTACCACCACAAGTGAGAGCAATAGAAGTAATAGCTTTGCTCGAGTTGCAATGTTGGAAGAGTAGTTGCAATCCATGAGAGTAAAGTTGCAAGAGTTTTATTCCGTGTGTGTTGATATGCTAGATTTTGCGTCATTTTCTGCTAAGCTTCAAAGTATTATTCAGCAATTTTAGCCACAACACCGACCACCTGGTGGTTCACTTTTGGTGCGTGAAATTTCAAATAATTAAAATTCTAATTATTAGCATCAACTATTAAAATTTAATATGTCTATTTTCTTACTTATAGGAATCTGATCAGCACACATTTGAGGAGTAGTTGTATGCTTATGTTCAAGATATTGAAATTTTTCGAATTATGAAAACTTTTAGCATCTTCCGATAGTTTATGTTCTCACTTTATTTTATTTCTTTTATAAATTAGGTTTTTAATNTTAGCATCTTCCGATAGTTTATGTTCTCACTTTATTTTATTTCTTTTATAAATTAGGTTTTTAATTTTTTTTAAATGCCATTGTTGACAAGTTTTGATCTTGTTGTGTTGAAATTTTTATCAAGTGTTTAGCCATTATTACCTTCGGTTCTCCAAATTTACGTGTTTTTATCGGCCAGTAAAGTTATGAGAATGAAAAAACTAACGCATTTAATGAAGTTGTTCCTTTCTACCAATTTAGAGGGAAAATAACCATAGGTGAAATTTTAGATCTTTGAAGAATAATCCTGGAATATTTTTCCTAATTATATTTTTGTTTGCAAGACTTGAGTTTCCATTTTGAGGAAGGTAGATGCCACTTCAAATCATTGTAAATATTCTATGGGATGTGAGAGTCCTCTTGATTGAAGCTAGGTCTAATTATTGTCTTAGAACTACTATGTATAGCTTAATCAGAGAACTATTTGTGGTGGAGCAGCTCTTCATGTTACTCGTGATATTCCTTCTATTCTCTCCACTAAAGAAGGAAAAGCAATATACATAACAGAGTGCTTTTTTTTCCTGTATGGATTGTACAAGGACCGAATGCATTACCATACCTTGCAGAGTACATATCGATTGGCTATGGATTGACACTTTTTTTGTTCTAGTTTCTTTATTTCTTGAAGGTCAAATAACAAGGACTTTGTGGTTGTGTGTATATTAAATTGGTTGGACTACGATCCTATGGCTGATTTAACATTTGAGTCATGTTCAGTTTTGCATATTTTGTATTCTGCAAGCATAATGGTAAACTTTTTCCCACGTATAAGCTGTTTTAAAACATCATGAAATGGTTTTGTTTCAAGCTTTCATTGATATTTAATGCTAACATATAAGTTTAGATATTTTTCTTTTGGATATTTGTAGATTAACAAGGTACAAGGGCTTCAAGGAAGAACATAAAAGGATTCTTATTGGGAGGGGAACCGACATCGAGCGAAGGGGTTGGCTATCTCAACATGTGATCAACTATGATATGCATGATTCTGAACTCTTACTTTCACCGGGTATAATTTTTTTCTGAGGTACAACCTAATTATTCATGTCTTTTTTTAATGATTTTCTAACACTACTCAACATGTTGGTAGAACTGGCTGATTTGGCACAAAGGGGTTGGCTATCTCTTCAGCTTCTGATTCAGATGTTGTTAATCAGGTTAGATGTTTTTTCTTTGCGGTGCTCATTGATTTTGGATGAAGTAGCTTGAATTTATTTGGCAAATAAATGTCATTTTTGTATGTTCAAGCAAGATTTGAAGTTGATATAAAGGAATTGCCAGAGCAAATTGATACTTCCACACGCAGTAAGTAACCTTTCCTAGAAAGCAGTAAGCTTCCAGGCTTTACTTTCAGATAATTTTTCTGAAGAGCATTTTAAGTTTTGTTGTTCATCCTTTTGCAATATGGGTAGATTGGTTAGGGAAAGAGGTTGTGTAGTTTTGAGGGAATATTTTTTGAGTGTTTTACAGAATTCTAGCTGATTAAAGTGGCAGTTGAAGGGGAATGCATGTTAAAGAAAAATTCCTAAAATTATAAAGAAAATCTAAACAAAAACATTAGTTTTCCACCTTTGAGCTCTTGAGTGTGGGTTTTCTCTTTGTTACAAGTGTTATAAAAGCCAAGATTTTACATCTATAACTGTCATGCTTTGAAATTCCAACGAGCTTATGCTTGATGGTCGGCGGTGGTCGACAGAAGTCAGCGGTGATTGGCGGCAATCAATGGTGGTCGGCAATGGTCGACAAAGGTCGGTGCGGTGGTTGTAGACGGTCAATGGTGGTCGACGGCGATCGATGATGGCGAGGATGATCTTGGACGAGCTCCTTCTCAAAGCCTCAAATTTTCTCTTAAGTCTCCTCCTTTCATGTGAGGAGCGAGGCTCTATTTATAGGAATGAGATACATCTCTTGGAATGAAAAGATGTGTCTTTTGGGAAAAAGAATGAATTTTGTGTCTCTTTAAAATAAAGGGGTTGACGCCTCTCATAGATGGTTTTTTTGTGTGTTTGTGTGTGTGTGTGTATGAGGGGAAAATAGAGAGGAAGAGATCTTAGAATAGGAGTAGAAATGTAGATTTCTACCTTTTTTGGAGAGATTGGAGAGGAGATTTTGAGAGAATCTGTAAGAAATTCTACAACTATTGCTTGGATTAGCGAGAGACTTTGTGGGAGAGATCTTAATATTTTTTTCAAAGGAAAAAAAAACCAAGCATTGTGTTCTTTAATATTTTATGATTTCGTAAACACTTATCTAGTGAATTTGCTTTGATGTAATGAACATTTCCTTCGTGTTTTCTTCATTCTTTGTGAGTATTTTTCTTACTATTTCTTCATGTTTGGAAACTATGGCATGAGAAGATTATGCCGTTATTTTCATTTAACTTTTATTTTACAATGAGTAGGATTTTGGGGTGCATGTTAGTATGCGATTTAATTATAAATATGATGATTTTTACTTGAACTTCATTTATATTGCAATTTAGGTCTGTTGTAATGTTAAAATTTGTTGAGAAATATGAGGTTCGAAAGGGTTATGCTTTCTATAACAAAGTAAGAATCACATTCAATTTCATGGATGAGAATGTAGTCCATAGAGTTGAGTGCAAATAAATAGGAAAATATACTTTGATGGACGTAAAATTGGAGATTTTAAGGTTACAGAATAATATCCTTAATTTGCTCCGGTTTCTTGTAAATTAAAGAGAGATTGTTAGCCCTCAGACGAGGGAGAAGTGAGAGCTCTGGAGTGGCAGTCAATATCCTCTCAACCTAATCACGGATTTAGGAACCAAACTCTGATTAGTTGATGTTCTTTATGCACTCTCAGAAGGTAAAGAATATGATTGCTCATATTTGGCACATACAATATTTAATGTATCTCATTCCTATACCTTATTCAATTCACTACATATGAATAGTGATTTTTAACATATCAAAATTCTCCAAACCAATTCATCCAGAAAGGATTATCTTTAAAATTAATATTTTCACTTAGTAGTAGTTTTTTGTTGTTTTAAACTCAAAACTTACCTTTAGAAGTACTTGTAATAAAAAACCACTTAAATCAACCTTCCACATAAAAGACTAATTGTAGCAGACTAGAATTAGCCTAAGGGATTTCATAACTTGCTTCTCTGCAGGATTGATATTGGGGTTTTTAAAGAAAATCATATATTACTTAAAACAATACGTGCACTTGCGTAGAATCACTAGTGTGTGAACTATTTTCTATATTTTATAATATTTTAAAATTACTGCGTAATTTTAGAACGGGTTAGGTTTTTTGCACTTTTATCAGGGATTTAAATTGACATAAAACACACAGAAAAACAACACACACTATGGTGCATCATGTGCTAAACGAGGGATACAAAGTGGGATTTAAAATAATATTTCATACCTCAATGATCTTTAATAAGGGGAGAGGATAGGACCGAGGATATTATTCATCGACTCTTGATGAGATTGTTTCCTTTGATACACTTAGGTTGTCTGTAGTCCTAGCTCGATCAAAGTAATTAACTTGTGGACTACACTACTTTGCAAAGTATTTACAAAAATGAAATTTCTTTTATCTATTAAAGTAAATTCTACATTCATGAAAATTAAATTAAAAAAAGAAAATTTATAAATGTCCACGGCTAATCACTTGGATCGAGGTTAGGATCGCTTTCCATAGATTATCAGGTTGGTAGCTCTCACTCAAGGTTGGGAAACACACAGTCCAGCTCTGAGACCTCACTTTTATCAATTTCTTATACTTAGTTTTGATCTTCCATATGTGAATGGATATTCTTTTACTTGCTCGTGTGTCGGCACTATTTTTGGTGTGAGGTTTGCCCGTAAGAAACTGTCGGCTATCGGAATTAAAATCTNGGAAATTCCTATGGCTAGACCTAGGCTACTAAAGAAGTTTCTAGACCTCAACCAAAAGTGAGGTCAACAGCGCGTAGTAGGAAGCTTCTTCATAAATACAGACTTCATGAATTGAAAATGGTTGTAGATCTCCTTTGATGCAGTATTATTGTCCTTCTTTGTATTACTTAATGCATTGGTGTAGAGAATATAGAACCATGTTGTGTTCATGAATCCACGGTCGACCAAGTAGAGCGTTAAAAGAGGTCTCGGCGTCGATGATATGAAATTTAGCTGTTGTTCTTAGTTCTCCGACTTTCATAAGTAATGTGATCGATACAAGGACTCTTTCTCCTTTTTGGTTGAATCCTCGTAGCATCATTTTATCGGTTGTAAGCTCTTGAGCTTTGATGTCCAAATAAGCCAATGTCCGTAGACTCATCAAGTTGAGAGATGCTCCAAGATCTACCAGAACTCTAGATAATACAAATCTGTCGATGTTGACGGAGATGTAGAGTAGTCAATTGTGGTCAGTGGTACCAAGCAATAAATCTTCATCTGTGAAGGTTACCCCTAACTGTTCTTTCAGCGAGCAAACTTCATCTGAGGATGTGTTGGTCAATTGAGCTAAGCAAATCTCTCAGTCGAGCAATGTTATAACCAGAGACTCTCTCATCTCCTTTGATAGGATCAGAGTGTCGTAAATTCTTAGTCAAGCCAACAACTTCCTAAGATGAGCTAACACGTTGTAATCCAATTTGTATGGTCTTCCAATTTTTTCTTGGTCATATGTTTCGTCCACTGGTGGAGGTGGAGGTAGTTCCTCTCGAGTTACTATTTATTTTCCTTTGTTTGTAGGAGCTATCCTTGGGGGCAATACTTTCCCACTTCTTAAGTTTATTTATGTATTTTCTTCTTCTTGAGGTATCATTGTTGAATCTTCTGGTGTTTATTCTTTGTCATAAAGATCTAAGTTGAGAGCGAGTGGTGTGTCATGGTGTTTGAGGATTGGCTCCTTGCTTCCGGTGCTATCCTAAGCAATATCGTTGATGTCTTCTTCTGTATTGTTAGTGAGCTCACTGGACTCAAATACAATTTGAGGATCGCTTTTGGAATCGAGATCAGAGTTAGATTGGTCACAATCGATTACATCATCACTAGAAATAGTTAAAATGTAGCCGAAATCATGTTCATTATATTCATCAGCCCCTATAAGGGTAAAAAGATAATCATACAAAGTCAGGGTTCGAGGATTTTCTTCCCCAAATTCGAGACCTACCCCAAGTGCTATCAATCTTTGTGATGGCATTTTTCTTTTTCTTTGAATTTGATGACGACGGCTCTTGCGGTGAAAGCTTCATCTCGGGCCTAGCGGGCTTAAGACTCTGAGCGGTAGTTTGCTTTGAATCGTTCTGGATTTGATTTAACAACTTCTTGGATGATTTTCTCCAAATTGTATCCCATCCATCTTTTCCGGCATGTACAGAAGATTGTTTTAATGAATTTTGTATTTGGTTTAGGACCCTCTTAAGTTTGTTCCAAGGTGTGCTCCATCCATATTTTCTAGCATACGGATCAATCGTGGAGATTGGCTTAACCGAAACCATATTTATNTGTACAATCACCTTCGAATAGAGAGGCTCAGGAGGCCATTAAGGACGTTTTAATCTTCATGTGGGGTCGGATCCCCAATAAGTGTCTTGGTGGACTAGTTCCACCTAGGTATTGTGCGTTGATAAGTTGATCCCGCACAAGGTCCTAAACACTTCACATCTCTCTTTCCAGTTTGATTTGCTGATTTGCAAATTAAATTGAATTGTGTCGTGGTGCGCGTGATCTTTAATTCTCTTTATATTAATTAAATCTTCCTAATTTCAAACTATTTTTACTAAAATTTTAAAATTTTCATAAATTAAATAAAGACTTACCCGGTCTACAGATTGACCTCTGTTAATTTTTAGTGCTCGCACTAATATTACGAGGTATTGGCCAAATAGGTAACCCCACAGCTTTCTCTTTTAAAGCTGCTACAATGACGTACCCAATGCTCACTTTTTCCTGTGACCTGACGACGAGCCGCAATGCCCGTAATATCACTCCTACCATCAAGTTTGGAGTCAGATTTGAAGATCTCATGGTCATTCTTGGGAAAGCCCCATTGGTTGTAATGAAAGTCACCGCTTCAAAGGCTCAGGAGCCGTCTGCCGAGTTTAACCTAAGCTGCATTTAGGATTTTAATTCTTGTAGGAAGGTCAAGACTGCTGCCACCTCGACACCTACTAAGTCCGTTCTTCCCGTTGCTGCTAAGGGATGTCGGCACTATTTTTTGTGTGGGGTTTGCCCGTAAGAAGCTGTCGGTCATAGGAATTGAAATCCCGTTGCCCGCTTCGGAAGGACATTTTAAAAATTTTAATTTTGAAAAAGATGAAGTCAAACTGACCCAATAATTTTCATAGTTTAGATGAAAGAGTGTTTCACCTCAAATCCTGTATCTATCCCAAAGGATGAACACAAGAGTTGAGGGTAAGGCTCGATCAAATAAACTAGAGAAAGTTATGACATCTATTTGGTCTGCGAAACCAATGTATTGGTCGAAAAATTCCCCTATTTAATATAAAGAATTAAAAAGGGTTTATATTATGCTGGGTTCGGGAAAAGCTTCCTATAAGGGCAAGCCCCTATAGTAAGTTACATCTTAGGTAACAAAAGTTACCTAAGAATACTCTTGAANGCTTCCTATAAGGGCAAGCCCCAATAGTTAATTATATCTTAGGTAACAAAAGTTACCTAAGAATACTCTCGAAAAAAGTCAAGAAAAATTATCTTCAAGGAGTTCAAGTGGTAAGGACATTTCAAAGATATCGGACTAAGAAATGTAAAGGGGATTGATCAAATTTGGAACATTTTGTTTTGGAGTCCAAAGGAGGAAACACTAGAGGATGCCACGGATCGGAAGGAGAACTTCGGTGACTTCCCAAGCTATCCTATTATTTGGCTTTAATTTAGCAGNATTTAGGAGGCCCATAAATATATATAGATAATGGAAACATTACATTAACTGACTTTGTGGTATGGGATCCTGATGAGGAATTTGAGCTTGAAGGTAGCTATAAATCATTCCATAAACATCCGGTGAGAATTTGAATTGTATGAACGATCAATTAGCATATATTGCAACATTTCTTTTCTCAACAATTCATGTAATTGCATTAAATTCGAAGCTCTGCGCAGCCTTCACAATTGCAGAAGCTTCCATTTTAGGTGCAATGTGTCAAAAATTTTCGATGATTGTAAGGATTTGGTTATTACAGCTTCATTGTAAAGATTTTCAATTGCAGCATGATTTCAAGTAAAGGTAACACAATAGCTAAAGATGAAGTTTGTCATTTCTGCGTGAGATTTCAGATGGAGAGACAATGTTGTTCATGCCTAAGATTAGGTGGAGAGTGACAAGGTTCTATTTTTCTTTAAGTATTATTAATTGTTTTGGGTGTCAAAGATGTAAATAGTTTTTTTTGGTGAGAAATATGTAATTAGAGTTATTTTGAGTGCAATGTATGTAACAGCTCTTTTTTATTATTATTACGTGAGATTCAACAACAACAAAGCCTAGGCTTTGTTTAGCGCAGTTATAGTTTCTAAGTTTTTCAGCTGCAGCTGCACTGCCCCAGGAAGCAGCTGCGGGGAAGCTGACTGTCTATTTGGGGTAGCTATGTGAAAACAGCAGTGAGGTAATTGTTTCTGCAGAAATGACAATTTTGTCCCTGTTTTGCAAATATTGTGTTTAACAGAACTGTGATAGTCATAAATTTAATATTTTTAAGGCAACAATTCACTTAAAAATAATACAGAATTACAGATACATGCCTCACTTCACAGTGAGTATCAAGAGTGAAAAAAAAACCTAAAACTATTAAAATAATAATTAATAAAATGATTATATTAATTTTTCTGACTACAACTGGAAAAAAAAAATAACAGGCAATTATTGTTATTAGTAAACACACTTCAATATTATAGATGTAAAGAGATGAATAAACACACCAAACACTAACTCAAGCAAACTTTGCTTACACTGAGGGCACAAAGATGGTCATTGATGTATGAAAAGGAGTAGTACCGAAAAAATTCCTCCACTGATTGTTATGTATAGATTTTCTTGGTAATGACAGCAATGGTTGCTTAAAATTTTTTAAGTTATTCTAAAGTGACAAATAAACACCACAGGAAACATGGTCATGGCCACAAGAAACATGCACTCTTTAGTGGAAAAGAAATATTCATCAGACATCTATTTTCAGGCTCCTTCTTGTTTTTGTTTTAGCTCTAGATTTCTTATCACTTAGAAATTGTAGCCCCTGATTACAAAAAATTTCATATTTCCCTGAAATGAATGAAAATGATATGTACAATGGGAGCAGTAGATAACACCTTATTTATACTGCTTATTGTTCAGATTGTCATGAATGATAAAATCTTAAAGTATGTACATGGGAGCAGTAGCTACAATCTTATAGCTGAGGAATAACTCGATGTTAAAGAGAAAGGAAACAAATCACCATCAGGTCATCAATGCATAATTTTTAGCAATTTGCTTGGATGCATAACTTCTAAACATTGAGAAAAGCTTCTGGTCAGATCATTGGAACCAGCAAAATTGCCACATGCATACTCCTTATAGGGAAGAACACAGATGTGTCCAACTGCAGCATAAAAGGGTTAAATATGATCGGCGGGTTGGGAGACGAGGAATGCAAGTGGGTGAGGGAAAAGAAACTTCAATTATTTATGAGCTGCATTTTGATGATAGAAAAGGGTGTAAATTAGCATTAATTAAAAAGTTTACATTACAAAGAAATCCAAGACACTCCACCTGCATTTCTTGGCAAAATTTTGACACTTGCATTTAAATTTTAAGATACTAGACATAACTAATGAGATATATAACCTGTAATTGCTAACATCAGATTCATAGCAAGGAAATATGTACGTGTTAAAAGATGCAATCAAGAAACCTGCTTTGCTTAGTTATGTTGGAACTTGTTTGAAGAGATAACTGAATAATTTACGATGTGTTCAGAGAAATCGTGAGGTTATGAAAAAGTAGTGCCGGAAAACATTTCAAATATCATCCAACAGGAATAAAAGCTTCAATATCATCCAACAGGAATAAAAGCTTCAAATATCATCCAACAGGAATAAAAAATTTCAAATATCATATGATAAGGATCAATTTCAACACACCATAAAGTTCCCAGGCTATTATGAAAAACGACGGCAATAAAGCGAAAAATTAGATCGAAAAAAAAAAAATCACACCAGAAAAAGACGACACAAGATTTACGCGGTTCGGCAAATTGTCTACGTCCACGGAGTTGCAGAGGATTTTATTAGCTTTGAAGATTACACCGTCGACCACGTCGACTTACAAGAAAAAATTCTCTCTCCTCCTCTCTCTCTCTATCCGAAAAACCACCAGAACAATACGGAGAGAAAAAAAAACATGCAATGCCTTGCACTTCCTTCTTCCTTGTCGTGAACCAACCAAGTAGAAGAAAACAGGAGTAGAGGCACAC
>JXCR01128181.1:23425-56311 GCA_002079205.1 Phalaenopsis hybrid cultivar | reverse complement strand
GTAATTTGGCTCATTTTTCTTATTAACTTCTTGAGGCTTCTTCGGTTCTGGAAGTTTGAATTCTGGATTCTTCATCAGACTCTTAAATATTTTGGAGATAGCTTCATTCTTGAAAGAATATACTATCGCCCGTCTTTCTGCGAAGGATACCTTTCTTCTTTGAGACGACTCTCCTTGAGATGGTTGTTTACTAGACTGGCTAATCTATTTCTGAGTTTGTTGAGATGAAGGCGGACGAGGATTTTCTGCAAGTATCTTCATTGGTTACTTCCCTTTATCAATGGTTGCAACTGTTCCAGATTTCTTTTCAAAAGCCTTAGTTACTTTGGCCTTTTCACTAGAATCCATATGTTTAATATCTTCTTGAAGACTACTAGCTTTCTTTAGTAGCTTCTNNNNATTATTCTTTTTATCTTGTAATTTGGTAAAGTGATGTGGGTTTCTACCAATTAAACCCATTTTTTGTTGCAAACTATTAAATGAGTTAATTAATATCGGAAATTACCCATTTTTCATTTTGATTAAACCTAAATATTCATTAAGGCCAAAATATCCAAAATTACCATTTTGCCCCTAAGGGTCTAAACTTTCATAATTTGTCAAATTTAAGTCAAATGACTTTGGAATTTTTATGTAACCCTACTGATAGGTCAATTAAGACATCAGAGGAGAAAATGTGAATTTTCACAATTTAATTTAATTCATTTAATTATTTTCATGCATAAATATGCATTTTTAAAGAAAATTTCATAAGAGGGTTAGAACAACTCCTAATCACTTGAAATTTTTATGTGAGCTAGCCCTAAACCAAAAAGTCCTTTGGCCAAAATTTTATGATTTTTGGAATTTTCTGTAATTTATTAGAATTAATTGAAGTTTTGGGGACTTTAATAAAAATGGAAATATTNTGAAGCTCTTTCATACCTCTCTGACTCATGTGTCCAAGTCTGCAATGTCACATGTCTGTTGTGCTATCTGCTACTGTGGTATCAACATTGTTAATTAGACCAGTTGTCATATATAGCGTACCAGTCTTCTTACCTCGAGCCAGTACCAGTGCTCCTTTAGTAACCTTCCAGGTGTTATCAGAGAACACTACCGAATGACCTCCCTCATCAAGCTGCCCAACAGATATGAGGTTCTTTTTCAATTCAGGATTGTGTCTAACCTTTTGTAGGATCCATTTGTTTCTGTTAGGGAGTGTAATTTCAACATCTCTCATTCCCACCACGTTCAAAGCTGCTCCATCAACCAGGTACACTTTCTCAAAGTCACCTGAAACATAGTTTCTCATTAACTCCAGGTGAGAAGATGTGTGAAAAGAAGCCCCTGAATCCAGTATCCAGTCGTCAACAGAGTTATGAACTGCAAGCAATAACGCATTCTGCACTTGAGAAGATGTGTGAAAAGAAGCCCCTGAGTCCAGTATCCAGTCCTCAACAGAGTTATGAACTGCAAGCAATAACGCATCCTGCACTTCTTCAGTTACAGCGTTAGCACAGACGTTCTCCGTCTTCTTAGGATTTTTACAGTTCTTCTTTATGTGGCCAGTTTTTCCGCAATTCCAGCAGGTTGCTTGCTGACCGGGCTTTAACTTGCTCTTGCTTCTATGCTTTGATTTCGACCTTCCTCTGTTTGAGTTCCTATCTTGTGATCTCCCTCTGGAATCAACATTTAGTGCTGAACTCGAACCTGAGCTCTCGTTAGAATCTTTCCTGCGCACCTCCTCAGCAAGAATCAAGTCACGAATATCATCATTTTTCAGTTTGGTTTTACCTGCAGAGTTGCTAACTGTCATCCTCATGGCTTCCGAGCTATTTTGTAATGAAGCCAACAATATCAACGCACGTATCTCATCGTCAAAATCAATTTCAACGGACGATAATTGATTTGTAATAGTGTTGAAATCATTCAAATGTTGAACAACCGACACACTTTCCGCCATCTTCAAGTTGAATAACTTTTTCATCAAGTGCATCTTGTTATTCGCCGATGGCTTTTCATACATACTTGATAAAGCCGTCATAAGATCTGCCGTCGTCCTCTCTTTCATGACATTGTGAGCAACGGACCTCGATAAGGTTAATCGAATAACCCCCAGAACCTGTCGATCCAACAGATTCCAATCAGCCTCTTCCATCTTCTCCGGTCGTCTTCCCAGTAGTGGGAGATGAAGTTTCTTCCCATAGAGGTAATCTTCTATCTGCATCCTCCAGTATCCAAAATCCGTGTCGTCGAACTTCTCAATCTCTGAAACCTTCACTTCGTCTCTGGCCATCGTTCTTCCTCAAATCCAAACCGGGGCTCTGATACCAATTGTTATGAAAAACGACGGCAATAAAGTGAAAAATTAGATCGAAAAAAAAAATCACATCAGAAAAAGGTGAAACAAGATTTACGTGGTTCGGCAAATTGCCTACGTCCACGGAGTTGCAGAGGATTTTATTAGCTTTGAGGATTACACCGTCGACCACGTCGACTTACAAGAAAGAATTCTTTCTCCTCCTCTCTCTCTAACCGAAAAACCACCAGAACAATACGGAGATAAAGAAAAACATGCAATGCCTTGCACTTCCTTCTTCCTTGTCGTGAACCAACCAAGTAGAAGAAAACAGGAGTAGAGGCACACTCATCCGATTACTTCCAGCATCCATATATATAACTCTTCCTATTCAGCCCAATAAGGAAGAAGCCCGGTTTTGGAAGCCATGTGACACCACAGCTCGAAAAAATCTAATTTATCATGTTTTCTATTATCAGCTCAATTAACCATATTTAGGAGGCCCATAACAAGGGAATTATAAATCCTTATTTGTGAATTCCGAAGAAGGCGGGGTCAGCGGGATCCTTATGCGAAGCTTTCGCAGGAAAGGATTAAATTAGATTAATTTAATCAAAAGCTGCCTATTAGGAGAAATTCCCAATTAAGAGCAGATTAAATTAGAATCAATTTATCAAATGATTTCTATGAATCTGCCGTAATAGGAAGTGGACCGGGTCTCCACTTTCCTCAACAATTCTCCCACTTGGAGACTGGGACACTAACTGCAGCATCCACTGGCTGCACTGCCATTTTCTTTAAACGTGATATCCTCCACCTCTGCAACTCAAAACCCCTGTCTTCAAGCTAGAAGACCAACTGAAGTCGAACGCAACTTCAGTTTCTCAAGTTTGACGCCCTTGGTCAACATGTCAGCAGGATTTTTGCTTCCACAAATTTTCTCAAGCAGTAACTGTCTGTCATCTAACAATGATCGAATAAAGTGATATCTGATCTGAATGTGTTTGGTTCTGGATTGAAATGTTGGATTTCTAGCTAGGAATATGACACTCTGGCTATCACTGTAGAGAGTGCCTTTCTGAACCTCCTTACCCAATTCCGCCAAGAAACTCTGCAGTCATATCATCTCCTTAGCAGCTTCTGACACTGCAACATACTCAGCCTCTGTAGTGGACAAAGAAACTGTCTTCTGTAGATTAGAGCCTCATGACACTACAGTACCGCCAAGAGTATAAATATAACATGCAGTACTCTTCCTACTGTCAATGTCTCCAGTTAAATCTGCATCAACATAACCCTATACCTCTAGGCTCTTTCCTGAGAAACACAAACACGTTTCTGAAGAGCCTTTTAGATATCTCAAAATCCACTTCACAGCTTCCCAATGTTCCTTCCCTGTATTACTCATATATCTGCTCACAACTCCCACTGCATGGGCAATATCTGGTCTGGTACAGACCATAGCATACATAAGTGAACCAATAGCTGAAGCGTAAGGAACCTTACTCATGTAATCTTGTTCCTCCTCTGACTTGGGTGATTGATTTTTGCTGAGTCTGAAGTGACTGCCTAAAGGTGTGCCAACTGGCTTGGCCTTGTTCATATTGAACCTACTAAGCACCTTTTTCACATATTCATCCTGTGAAAGTCTCAAAGTGCCTTTGACTCGATCTCTAACAATCCTCATGCCAAGGATTTGTTTTGCCGCTCCCAAGTCCTTAATTGCAAAGTGCTCTGACATCTGTTTCTTCAGATTATTGATCTCATAAATGTTGACACCTGAAATAAGCATATCATCCACATACAACAACAGGATAATATAGGAATGGTCAAAGTACCTGACATAGCAACAGTGATCTGTCTAGCATCTGCTGTATCCAGCATTTTGCATGAAATTATCAAACTTTTTGTATCATTGTCTGAGAGCTTGCTTCAGACCATACAAGCTCTTCTTCAGTCTACAAACTGAATTTTCTTTTCCTTGTACCACGAACCCTTCAGGCTGGTTCATATAGATGTCTTCTTCAAGGTCTTCATGAAGAAAAGTTGTCTTCACATCTAATTGCTCCAGGAATAGATCTTCGGTAGCAATCATAGGCAGGACCATCCTGATGGTTGTGAGTTTTACCACAGGAGAAAATATCTCAAGAGTAATCAATGTCTTGCTTTTGTTGAAAGCCTTTTGCAACAAGTCGACATTGTACCTTTTACTGTCATCAGGCTCAGTCTTTACCCGGTACACCCACTTGTTGTGCAATGTCTTCTTCACTGGGGGAAATTCTGTCAGCTCCCATGTCTGGTTTCCAAATAGGGAATCCATCTCCTCCTTCATGGCCAGCTCCCACTTGCTAGAATTTTCATCTGTTAAGGTTTCTTCATAGCTCTGTGGTTCCCCACTGTCTGTCAGTAAGATGTAGTTTAAAGTTGGTGAGTAACGCTGTGGTGAACGCCTGCTCCTGACTGACCTACGAACGGCGGCTGGAGTAGTAAATGACTCTGGACATGCCTGCGGAATAATAGGAATGGGTGCCCCGGACTCATTCCCATCTCTATCCTGCTCTATGTCCTCTGGTAGATCGTCGAACTCCACGAAATCTGACTCCTGAGGAGCTACTCCAGAATTTGTATTAGCTTTGTCCTTGTACATCCTCTTCTCATTGAAAATCACATTTCTGCTTCTGATAATCTTCCGATCCTGATCATCCCAGAAATGATAACCAAATGATTTGTCTCCATAACCAATGAAATAACATTTCTTTGACTTAGCATCAAGCTTGCTACGTATATCAGGATTGATTAGCACATAAGAAAGACAACCAAAAGTTTTAAGATGAGAAAATTTGACCTCTTTGCAGCTCCAGACCTCCTCAGGTAATTTACAGTCTAATGGGACAGATGGCCCTCTGTTGATTAGATAAACTGCAGTGCTGACCGCATCTGCCCAGAATGTTGGTGGTAGTCCTGCGTGCAACCTCATGCTCCTAGCACGCTCATTGATGGTCCTGTTAATGTGTTCTGCAACTTCATTTTGTTGTGGTGTCCCCGAGATGGTCTTCTCCATTCTGATACCTTGAGTTGCACAGTACTCCTTGAATTCACCATCAATGTATTCACCACCATTGTCAGATCTCAAACATTTCAGTTTTAGATCTGTCTCCGTTTCAATCATGGCCTTCCAAGTTTTGAACACAGAAAATACATCAGATTTATGTTTCAGAAAATAAACACATACCTTTCTGTTGTGGTCATCTATGAATGTAACGTAATAGCGAGAGCCTCCAAGAGATGCCACTGGGGAAGGCCCCCACACATCGGTGTGTACAGTTCTAGTTTTCATGCCTTTGGCACCCTGCCACTTTTCAGTAAACTGACCTTCTTTTGCTTCCCCATGATGCAACTTTCACACATGCCGAAATCAACGGACTTCAGTTCTGGTAGCTTTNATATATAACTCTTCCTATTCAGCCCAATAAGGAAGAAGCCCGGTTTTGGAAGCCATGTGACGCCACAACTGGAAGAAATCTAATTTATCATGTTTTTTATCAGCTCAATTAACCATATTTAGGAGGCCCATAACAAGGAAATTATAAATCCTTATTTGTGAATTCCGAAGAAGGCGGGGTCAGCGGGATCCTTATGCGAAGCTTTCGCAGGAAAGGATTAAATTAGATTAATTTAATCAAAAGCTGCCTATTAGGAGAAATTCTCAATTAAGAGCAGATTAAATTAAAATCAATTTATCAAATTATTTCTATAAATTTGTCGTAATATGCCGTAATAAGAAGTGGACGGGTCTCCCCTTTCCTCAACACAGGCATCAATCAAATAAAGAATAATAACCTTGGGCCTCAAATAAATTGAAGGAATGAGGGTCGAGCAAGCCCCGTATCCACAAAGAAAGGCACAAAACTCTTACATCCTGATATGAAAGCAAAAAAAAACCTCATAAACGATAGCTTTCCCTTAATCCTTGTATAGTATTAATATTTTACCTTTAATTTGCAAAGTTCTTTCCTTGGAGAATATGCAATAGCTTCCACCGTGCAGAGATCAGCAAATCAAAGGAAAAATCAGCAGTTGATGGATCCTGGAATGAACCGCTTCGGCTTTGCGCCTTCCCTGTCGCTGATGGAGGGGATTGAGACCCTCCCACTTGCCGACGGACCCATCTCCGCCTTCCCTGCCGACGAAAACGGCGCTGGCGATCCACTCCTCCATCCCCACCAACCTATCTCACCTTTCTCCTTTTCCTCCATACCCCGACATCCTCTATTCCCGATCCTCCCTGCGAGCGCGGTTAGGGCAGAGGAAGCTCGCACTCGGATATCGGAGGTATACCGCGGGCCGCGGGGTCTCACCCGCGGCCGGCGTTTCGTTCAGATTCGCCGCCGTCGCGCCAAACGATCCTTTTAATGTTGGTCAAAACTGTCATTAAAAATGGTGGTTTAATATTTTTTTCATAAAGGTTATAATACTCATCTCATAAATGATTTGTCATTAAAATTATAATTCATAAGATTTTCAGCTTTTTAAAATTGTATTTGGAGAGTGTAACATCATTGTTATGAAAGGCACGTTCTTCCATTTGGATGACTAATCACCGGCGGTCACTTCGTCATACACGTCATTGGCGGGCGATATGGCTGCCGGTGGTTGGCTGTGCGGACATTCGAACGGAATATTTTCTTTGCGTTGGGAAAATAAATGAAGATTATAGGATAATGGTTATAATCGTTAAACTACGGGCACAATTTCTTAAGATCAAATTCAATTAAACAAGTATTTTGGTTTTATTTTTTGTTTTGAATATTATATAAAATTAAAGGGCATTTACATACACTCAACCCAATTCCTATATGACTATATATCTAACATCTAAACTCTATTTTGTTATATTTTGTCACCCAAATCTTTCGTAACACATCAAAAATATCACTATTTTAGTTTATAAAAAGTGAAGTACTCTTTTTCATGCATGATAAGTAAGCATATATGTAAAGATTGAAATTTAGGTGTTAGATATTTAAATACATAGAATTAAGTGGTATTTGTATAATTCTTCAAGTCAAGCTAATTGTGTTAGATATTTACGAAGGTGCAAACTAATTCTTAATGGATAGGTTCAAAGCTCATTCTGCAAGCAGTTTTGAAGGAATTATAATTTCATATTAAAATACTTTTTGAAAATAAATTGAATTCATAAGTACTTTTTAAAATTATTTATAAAAACAACATAAGGATAAAATGATACAAAAATTATTAAATTTATTATTTTTCTTAGCGTGTTTAAGCAATCTAGTGGGCTTAAAGATGATGTGCGGTTGTGTTCGGGACATCTGTGTGGCATCGCACCGCAGTTTTCTCAATTGGGGTAAATCGCGTTTTGACAGTTTTTTCAAAAAGCTGCGGCTGAAATCTGTTTTTTTCCACTAGTATTGGCTAGGTGTAGTGGTAATCTTCTAGCTACGGTCTAACTTCTTCAAAATAAAAAAAATTTGTAATAGCTACCCCAGATTTTTTTACATCATATTATTTTTCAGTAGCTTCACAATTATTTTTCAATAAATTATAGTTGTCGTAAACAAACCCTAAATGAGGAATTGAATTGCATCAAATGTTGCAAGTAATATGAACAATTTACATCCGCATCACAAATATCTTATTATGTATTTACATATTTAACACCTAAATTTTGATTTTCATTTATATCACTTATATAGCATCGCTTTTTAAAAATTGTAAGTCATAGTTTTATTGTGACATCAATGATTATACTGTTATAAATATAAAAATATGCACGCATCTAGTCTCTGCTTCGTCGCATAAACAATTTAGAAACTGTGCCACAATTTTTTTTTGTCATTTTTTGCGATTGTGCCTCCGGTCCTCCGTTTCAGCTGTTCGAATGGTGTTCCAATATTTTGGAGGTCTTTGTATGCTTTTAATAGTTTTTCCTTATTGAAAAGGTTATAAATGATAGGCACACAAAAAATTTATATTCAAAGAGAAATATTACTTTATCAAAATTAAACCTTTAACATAATTTTTTTAGATGTTTTGTTTAAACAAGCTTAGCGGGTGTTTGGTATGATACTTTTAACAAGATTTAAGTTAGATTTAACTTAAATCCAGCCAAAACCATAAATATGCTAGATAAATTTGTCATTAAGTTAAATCTAATTTTTGTTTGTTTCGTTAATTAAATTCAGATTTATTAAATCCACTTATTAGTTGGATTTAATGGATGTCGGTCGCCTGAATAGATATCTCGACGCCCGTTTTTTAAAAATATTATATATATATATATATATATATAATTTAGAAAAAAAATTAATATTTTAATTTTTTGAAAATATAAGACCGATCTGATCTCATATATGCAATTGTTTTTTATGAACGAGCATAACACCACAAGCAATATATCTACCTCGAATATATATACACTACTTGCTCGTGGTGCTTGATTGAATAAATTAAAGAATTTATGACATTCATTTTAGTCTGCGAACATTTATGTTGACCAACAAGTTCATTTATCTAATATGAAAGATTAGATAAAGTTTATTTTAGGTTGGATTCTTAAAGTTTTATAAGGGCAAGCCCTTATAGTTAATTACAACTTAAATGAGCGATGTCACTTAAGAAAACTCTTGATTTAGATCAGAAAATATTACCCTCAAGAATTTCAAAGGGATAAGTTTTTAATGATTGGACTAAGGAGTGTGAAATGAGAAAAACTCAAATTTGAAAGAATTATTATGTAATCCAAAGGAAGAAAACTGGGGTTGACGTAGACCATAAGTAGAACCTCGGTGACTTCTCAAACTATCCTACGGTTGGGCTTCAATTTCGGAGAGATATTATTAAATTTTTAAAATCACAAAATTATGCTAGTGTTTGATTTGATTGATGATTGGTGGATGTTTGGATAGTTAGTGGTTTGATTTGATTTTTGTGTCATAAGGGAGGTGATTTCTTAATTTCTTATTATGGCTAGACTTATATATTCTCTTATAGTTGTTGGATTGACGAGTCCACTATGACTCAGGTCTCACCCAGACTTGAGTTTTACAAGAGACATTATGAATTTTAACAGTGACAGTTCCATCTCAATTTTGTTACTTCCTTTCTTTATCCTTGCTTTCATTTGGTAGAAGTCATGAACCTATTTGATGAGCAACATGTGGATGATTTTACACTATCCTTATTACTGTTAAAGGTGATTAATTAATGGGATATGGTGACACCTGAGGTTGGTGTTTGGACCTAATGTATCAAGGATAATCGTGTCCATGAGATTAGACTCTATAAAATCATTTATAAGTACATAATATATTTGTGCTATGATTCCGTTAGAAATTGTAAGTAATTTTGTGAGATGTGATGAGTTAAAGCGAGAATTAACCTCATTTAGCATGTGTGTTGTGTTTGTGTTTTATGATTGTTTTTGTGTTATAACTTTATATAGGACTTGAAGAACGTATTTATATTCCTATGCTGATATCAGTTATGCTGGTTAGACTTTTTTAATTTCATTTTGACATGTTTAGTTTAGATTTACTTTATGCTACATGATTTTTATCATGATTAATAATTATAGATGTTTCTGATAAGCATTTGTGGTGGACAAAATTTCTAAACTATTTTTCTTCTTGCTTATATTTTCTGTATTGAATGTTATACATGTTTAAAATCAAGTTTGGGAGTAGGAAGAAAAATAAAATTTTAAATTTAGTATACTTCCTTTTAGTTTAATATTATTATAAGCAAGTTTTAGGCTAGATTTACTTCCTCTTGCAGTCATTATATCTTGATTATGCATGAATATGAATTTGATAAGATGTTGTAGCAACTAGTGATTCAACTTTCATTTTTTTCTTCCTGCTATATTTTATGGAATTAAGTGCAAAATATTTAAAAATTCAAGTGGGGGGGGGGAGAGAAAAAATTCTAAAACTTAACTTTCTATGTCTTCAGTAGCCTGTATTTAATTTGATATCACTTTTAAAATGACTTGTGGCATGTGGTATTACCTTCAAGTTTCTATAATTTTGATTTTAGGAATGTTAGAAAAATAACTTAGATGAAATCCAATGTGACGAAATTATTCTAGAGTTAAGATATTTTGCAGGAAACTTAAGGAAAATGATTTTGTCATTTTTGGTGGAAAGGAGTTGAATATTTAAAAAGCTAAGATCCTTAGATTTATGCTTATTGAGAATTGAGCTTTTATTGAAACATTTTTCATATTAATATTTACACTTTTAAAAAGTGAGGGAAAGTTTTGAGTTTTGGATTTTAGAAAGAGTATGGTGAAATTCAAAACTATTAAAGACATATCCATATATAATAATCCTCACATAAAAAGAAAAAAAAGGATTAAAAAGATCCTGAAAGAAAAGAAAAAGAAAAGAAAAAAAAAGAAAAAAACGAAAAAGAAAAAAGAAAATATGTGAGTAGCCTAATCAAAAATTGATTTCACTTTAATCTTTTAAAAGAAAAGACATAGAAACAGTCCTAAACTTTTTCTTATTTCAAAGAAGTATTGGTCAAATTGGTATAGATAAGTTGCTTAAATTCTATTTTTAAACTTTCTATGAATCTTTAGTTTGACAAATTTCAATAACTTTTGAAGTAAATAGAAAATCAAGATTCAAAAGTTGAATATAAGATATTCTTACACTCTAGTCCTTGTTAATTTGCTTGAATTTCTCTTAAATTACACTATAACATTTCTGAGAAAAATTAAAGGAAACTCTACTGAAATCCACTACCTCAAATCAACAAATTTACTCTTTAAAGTTATAGGATTACTTGAGGGCAAGTAACATTTAAGTTTGGGGGAATTGACACACCTAAAAATTACCAACATTTTTGTATATATTTTATGCTCATTTTTAATGATATTACACTTTAAAGGAATATATTTTGCATATTTTTTGGCTTCAAGTATAAGAAATGAACTTTTGAAGAAAAATAAGCAAAAATGGGCAAAAACAGTGCAATTTGGGTGCAAAATGAGCAAGAAAGAAAATTTTGACTTGACACATTTCGTTATATATTTCTGTGCTTAATCTCTTTTACACTTATCACATGTTTTTGAATGAAATTATACTTTAAAGAAGGTTTTTTTTATTCTTATATTGTAGATATATCTGTTAAGAGCAAAACGCAACTGAACGGGGTGAAACGGAGCAAAACGATGAAGTTGTTGCAAGGTGGCGCCAGAATGGCGCTATAAGTAGTAAAATCCAGATAGCAGGTGCCAGAGGAACCAGAGATGGTTATGGATGATTTTTTTTGCGGTGTTTGACTATTTTGAGATGTTCTATAAGACTCTAAGTGAATCAAACACCCCACAGAGTGGTTTAATGAATCTAGACACTTGGGAAAGGCTCTTGAATAAAGAGATATGTCTCTTGAATGAAGAGATTTGACTCTTGGAATGAAAAAATGTGTCTTTTGGGAAAAAGAAGGAATTTTGTCTCTTTAAAATAAAGGGGTTGACGCCTCTCATAGATGGTTTTTTTGTGTGTTTGTGTACGTGTGTGTATGAGGGGAAAATAGAGAGGAAGATATCTTAGAATAGAAGTAGAAATGTAGATTTCTATCTTTTTTGGAGAGATTGGAGAGGGGATTTTGAGAGAATCTGTAAGGAATTTTACAACTATTGCTTGGATTAGTGAGAGACTTTGTGGGAGAGATCTTAATATTTTTTTCAAAGGAAAAAAAACTAAGCATTGTGTTCTTTAATATTTTACGATTTCATAAACACTTATCTAGTGAATTTGTTTTGATATAATGAAGCTTTCCTTCATGTTTTCTTCGTTCTTTGTGAGTATTTTTCTTACTATTTCTTCATGTTTGGAAACAGTGACATGAGAAGATTATGTCGTTGTTTTCATTTAACTTTTATTTTACAATGAGCAGGATTTTGGGGTGCATGTTAGTATGCGATTTAATTATAAATATGATGATTTTTACTTAAACTTCATTTACATTGCAATTTAGGTATGTTGTAATGTTAAAATTTGTTGAGAAATATATGGTTCAAAAGGTTTATGCTTTTTACAACAAAGTAAGAATCACATTCAATTTCATGGATGAGAATATAGTCCATAGGGTTAAGTGCAAATAAATAAGAAAATATACTTTGATGGACGTAAAATTAGAGATTTTAATGTTACAGACTAAAATCCTTAATTTGCTCTGATTTCTTGTAAATTAAAGGGAGATTGTTAGCCCTCAGACGAAGGAGAAGTGAGAGCTCTGGAGTGGCAGCCAGTATCCTCTCAACCTAACTATGGATTTAGGGACCAAACTTTGATTAGTCGATGTTCTTTATGCACTCTCAGAAGGTAAAGAGTATGATTGCTCATATTTGACACATACAATATTTAATGTATCTCATTCCTATACATTATTCAATTCACTACATATGAATAGTGATTTTTAACATATCAAAATTCTCCAAACCAATTCATCCAGAAATGGTTATCTTTAAAATTAATATTTTCACGTAGGAGTAGTTTTTTTTTGTTTTAAACTTAAGACTTACCTTTAGAAGTACTTGTAAGAAAAAACCACTTAAATCAACCTTCCAAATAAAGGACTGATAGTAGCAGACTAGAATTAGCCTAAGGGATTTCATAACTTGCTTCTCTGTAGGATTGATATTGGGGTTTTTAAAGAAAATCATATATTACTTAAAATAATATGTGCACTTGCGTAGAACCACTAGTGTGTGAGCTATTTTCTATATTTTATAATATTTTAAAATTACTGCGTAATTTTAGAACTGGTTAGGTTTTTTGCATTGCTATCAGAGATTTAAATTGACATAAAAAACACAGAAAAATAACACACACTAGGGCGCATCATGTGCTAAATGAGGGGTACAAAGTGGGATTTAAAATAATATCTCATACCTCAATGATCTTTAATAAGGGGAGAGAATATGACCGAGGATATTATTCGTCGACTCTTGATGAGATTGTTGCCTCCGATACACTTAGATTGTCTGTAGTCCTAGCTCGATCAAAGTAATTAACCTGTGGACTATACTACTTTGCAAAGTATTTACAAAAATAAAATTTCTTTTATCTGTTAAAGTAAATTCTACATTCATGAAAATTAAATTAAAAAAAAAGAAAATTTATAAAGGTCCACGGCTAATCACTTTAATCGAGGTTAGGATCGCCTTCCATAGATTATAGGGTTGGTAACTCTCACTCAAGGTTGGGAAGCACACAACCCAGCACTGAGACCTCACTTTTATCAATTTCTTATACTTATTTTTGATCTTCCATATGTGAATGGATATTCTTTTACTTGCTCGTGTTTTGCTATGATTGACTTTCAGACTTTTTCCATACTAGATGTTCCTATTTATTTTCCGACAATTTATTTAAATTTCTTGCAAATTTATTATGCTTTATGAAACTAACCATGCAACAGTAGCAGAAGCCCAGGTACACATTTACATTTTATGCATTACAATTTTATTTATTTACCTTACAATATTTTCAACTTGCACTTATTTACTTTACTTGCAAAACTAAACCAAAACTGAAAAAATAAAAAAATACGCTTTCAAAATTAAATATACACTTTCAAAACAATGAACGAACATAATACACTTCTTTTGGGTTTATGAGGATTTCGAGGATGAGGTAACCTACGACTGCTAACAAGAGTTCTCTAGTTTAGACGAGTTAATAACTCATTTAGACTAAGTAAATTCAAGATAAAATTGTAGTGTCGGAATGATGAAGCCGTAGGATTCTAATCGGTGTTACTCTAATTAAATTAAAATCCCCCTAATAACATTTGAACAACAATAACAAACAAACTTGACATTTAAACTACAAAACTATAAGTTCTTCCCTGGAGCTGTGACTGCAACTTTATATATGCCAAAATATAAGATAAATATAAGATTTAATTCCTCAGCAACTGCACCAAAACTTAATAACAGTTATAGATTCGATAAAGATTTACTCACTCAATCACTCCCTGACAACGGCGCCAAAAACTTGACAGTGACTTTTTATATGCTTAAAATATAAGATAAATATGGATGAAACGGCGCCAAAAACTTCACAGCGACTTTATATATGCTTAAAATATAAGATAAATATGGACAGATTTAATACTGCTGCTAAAAGATTTAATTCCTCAGCAACTGTACCAAAACTTAATTACAGTTATGGATTCGATAAAGATGGATGTATATAATTCAGCAACTGCACCAAAAACTTAATAGCAGTTATAGAGTCGATAAAGATGTATGTATAAAAATATTCAATAATTGTAAAGTCACACTTATCAACAATATGTTTGATTTAATAAAGATGTATATATATATAATATTCAATAATGTTAAAGTCAAATTTGTCAACACAATTATACATATCGCTCAAGTAATATAGGGCTCTAATGGAGTCCTAGATATCAATCCCACAGGGAGTAGTTTAGAATTATGGACTAAGACCTATACATATCGCTCAAGTAATATAGGGCTCTAATAGAGTCCTAGATATCGATCCCACAGGGAGTGGTTTAGAACTATACACTAAGATTTAAAAAAAAAACAATACTTTAATCACAGCAACGAAGTTCAATTTACTTATCTGTCACTAATAGACAATTGAAATAAATATGTAATTTTAGTAACTATTAAATACTAATGATACTGATGAAGGTTTAAATGTGATATTCAATATATAAGAAAGCATCCTTCTCTTGTCAAGAAATTATAGTGAATGAATAAAGTGAATTAGTTCAAATTATATTGTGCCAAATAAGAGCATATATATTTTTTACCCTTTGGTCTAGGCATAAAGAACATTGACTAATCCTACGCTTGTTTACTGAATCTGCGGCTAGGCTGGGAGGATACCTGCTCTAACTTCGGAGCTCACACGTTCCCTTCGCCTGAGGGCTAACATCTACACTTCAGCACCCAAATGATATGACCGAATTAGAGATTTTAGTTTGTCACTCTAAAATCTCTAATTCTACGCCCAATAATATTATTTAACTATTTATTTGCACTCAACTTCCAAGAGCTTTGACCTCCTTGAATCTTGGATGTAATCTTCATTTTAGTTGTAAAACCCAACATATTTTAACAAATCAATTGGCTAGATTGAAAGTAAATTAAGATTGAAGTGAAAAGATCATCACAATTTCTTAAACATTTTCATGACTTAACCAATTCAAATCACGATTTCACAAATCTCGAGATAAGGAGAAAGAGAAAACTACTTAGATCTCATAGAGAAAACACAACAAAACTCACAATTCAAATTACCATTTCACAAATCTCGAGACAAGGAGAAAGACAGAGAAAATTACTCAGATCTCATGGGGAAAGCACAACAAAACTCGGAATTCATATATAAAATCAAAGTCATACAAACTATAACAAATAAATAACTTATCTCTAAATTTCTCCCCCACAATAAAACTCGGAATTCATATATAAAATCAAAGTCATACAAACTATAACAAGTAAATAACTTATTTCTAATTTCTCCCCAAGAACACTCCTCGAAGTTCCTCTAAATCTCTTCCTTTCTTTATAACACACAAAATTCCTCTTCGAAGTAGTAAGTAGGAAGAAATCTCTCACTTTCCCTCCACTCTTATAATTTCTCGAAGAATTCCTCACAATTTTGACACTATAGTAAACTCTCTATACACTAATGGAACCTCTATAACCTCAAGGACCTTTCTAACATCCAGAACCTCTCTAATTTTGGCCAAAATCTTCTTTTGAAGTTGTGGATAAACTTTCCCAAGAGTTGCCTAAGCATCCCTTTAAAATTTGGCCTTATCCAAAGCCTGATTGGGCATAACCGCCGACCTCGTCGTCAGCGGCCTCGAGGGCACCGTCGGCGGACGTTCATAATGAATTAATTCTGGAGTCTCGGGAAAATCTCGCCGTCGGCGGGGTCGATAGCGCCGTCGGCGCCCTAGTTCAATTCTGCACATTTTAGTTCTTTTCACTCCAAATTCGCTCATTTTTGCATCTTTTTGCTCCAGTAACTCTAATTCATCATTCCTGCAACAGAACATCAAAAATATCTTTCTTTAAAGTACAATATCAGCAAAAACAGTATAAAATATGTATGAAAATCTCAACATATTTTCCTTTGGTCAAGCTGTTACTTTGACGATAAGCTTTGAGCTAACAAAATGGGTAGCATTACAATGAATGTACAGAAGAACAACTTTGAGAGAGCAAACAGATCTACAATAACATTTAGGTATGAAACATCAAAAATATCTTCTTTAAAGTGCAATATCATCAAAAACAATATAAAATATGTATGAAAATCTCAACATATTTTCCTTTGGTCGAGTTGTTACTTTGACGATGAGCTTTGAGCTAACAACATGGGTAGCATTACAATGAATGCACAGAAGAACAACTTTGAGAGAGCAAACGGATTTACAACAATATTTTTTCTTAGAATTAAACAACAAGTCATAGGACCTCGAGGCAACTCGTCTAGCACGACATAAATCCTCAACTTATCTTTAAGCATTTGCACATCCATATTGTGCAATATAAGCCCTAACTCACCTTTGGCTCTAAGGTTGTTGTTCATTATTACATAAACCCTCTTATCTTCCAGACTACTTGTTTGATCATGTCATGCAAAATAATAAAAATTGGTATGACAAAACATCTAATAATATTTTCTCAAAATTAAAGCCAAACCATTAATAGCTTGGGGAGTCTTTGAGTCTTGTCTCATGATTCATGACATCTCTTAGTTTTCTCTCTTTGGATTCCAAAAATAACTGCTCCTTTTTTATCTTTCCCACTTTATATTCCTTTGTTCAACCTTGAAAACCCTAAACTTTAAAATATTGAAGACAATACCTTATGATCTAAATTGAGAGTTTTCTCAAACAAATTTGATTGTTTAGGATGTAATTAACTATAAAGGCTTGCCCTTATATGAAACTTTGGAGCCCAACTTAATATAAACTCTGTCTAATCTTTTATATTAAATAGGGGAATTTGTCGGTCAACATAAAGACTTCACAGACTAAAATAGATGTCATAAACTCTTTAGTTTATTTAATTGAGTCTCACTATTAAGTGATGTGTTTATTCTTTAGGATAGATTCATGACATGAAGTGTTGTGCTCGTTTATTTAAATTATTGTCTGTATGAGATAGTTTTGATTTTATATTTTTAAAAATTAAAATACTTCTTTCCAAAATTATATATACATATGTTAAACAAAATTGAACATCATCTTTCCATGTGGGCAACTGACACATCACAACAATAATAATGATCTCACCAAAGTCGTAAAACCCAAAATCACAAAACCTACAAAATCCAACTCTCATGCACAACTAGCCGAAAACCTTCTTCATCATCATAGTAACCACCAAAATCACAACACAAGCAATGCTCTCACCAAGTAAAAGAACTAACCATCATCACAACACAAATAAAGAAAATTACAAGAAACTAAAATTATCGACATTGTAAAATCAAACACCACTGCACAACCATCCGAAAATTATCGACCGAATATAACTCACAGAAGCTAAAATGTTCCCAGATCAAAATGCCACAATAGAAAATGGTAGAGAATATCGCGGGTCAAGGGAGAGCAAAGGAACCAAACGAAGCCAAAGATCAGAGGAGATAGGGAGAGGATAAGACATGCAAACCCTTGCCGGCGACACCACGGATCGAAGAGGAGGAGGAGAGCCGGGTTGTTACCTTAGAGCAGAATCACAAGAGGGGGGAGCGAATCATGAGAGTGAAGAGCTCGTGAGAGAAGGGAGAGCAAGAAACCTCTCACGCGTAGGGCAGTGAAAAGCCGAATGAAAAATAAAGATGAAACTTGGCTCCGATGGTCAAACCCGCGGCCCACGAGGTTCAAAATAATAATAGCAATAAAAATTTAGTGTCATTAATTTTAGAACATTTAACTATCATTTGAGTATGTTTTTATATTTCTTTCTTTTAAGAGAAGACCATCACATGTATTTGACTAATGACTACAAAAATAAAATTAAATAAAGTTTGATGTAAATATATTAAAGTTAGATGTGAAGATAAAATTTAGGAAAATATCAAATATGTCAATTAGAGAATCTAAACTAATGACGTAAGGTCATATTGCTGGTTACGACATATGAAATCTCTAAAATAATTTGTTAGTTTTTTGACATTGTATCTCGATGATACTTTTTTTTTATTATATAACATGCATTATTATTTTCAATTGCGGAAATGACATTAGGCAGATACCTTCTTGCACATGCTAGGATAGTGGTGGGAATAGTGACGATGATGAAAATTATTGACTTACTAATATATGTAATTGAAATTAATTCAATACAGGGGGAGTTCTTACACATATCATGGTGGCATACCAGGGCATTGTCCCCCTAGACTAATGAAAGGGGGTTAAGGTGCCTCAGATGTTAATAAAAAAGAATTTATGGTGGCATCATTGAAAGTAACATATATAATACTCAATTGTTAGCGGTAGTTGAAATGGTAATAGGGCTATCACCCTAAAACGAGTCTTTTGTAAGGGAAAACATATGCCTAAGCTTTGTAGCTTTAGAAGTAGTATCAAGAAAGGGTGAACTTACGATGATATATAAGGATTTAAGATGAAAATGAGACCCAACTAATATAATCTTTAGCCAAAATGATCTAATGCAACTTAAATTAGGTGGAGATCGAGATTCAAAATGAGCAGTATACATTCTTTATAGAGTGCATGATCAAAAAGCTCAACTAGCATGTTTAGAAGAAAGTATCCATATCAAAACCTCCAGTTGGAAAATGAGGTTGCTCATTAGGCTCATTAGGCTCATTAGAGGTATATGTGCATCAACATATGCTCACATTACAATTTGACATGGNATAATTATTATTATAATTATTTAAATATAAAATTCAATAACATATAGGTTTAAACTTATACAAAATGCTAGATAAACAAAATGAAAATAAAATAAAAAGAATAATTCTAACATTCTTCTTCTCAATGCTGAGCAAGCTTCAAGCCTCAATCTGCTTTGTCAAGCACTCCGCCTTTGCTTCCCTATTTCCCCTTTTTTTCGTCGATCGAACCAACATAATAACCAAAATAAATTTAGCTTGCTTGTTGTTTGCTCAAAATCGAATTGCTTCCCTACATCCCGACAGCCCTAGACCGCAAGATACCTGTCCAATATAACCTACTCGTTTCTGCCTGTTTCTACTCTCTCAGCTCATCGACTCAATACTCAAACACAAGCTGTCCTTCCTAACTTGCTTGATTCGGGACACCGGTTGCTGGACTATGCCCTTCATCACCGTCTCCGATCACTAGACAACTGCTTCATCTAGAGTCACTGTCTTCGAAGCCTTCTTCCGCCTAAAATGCTCTTTCTACATTGTCCCCTCGTGCACTGCAGTGCCACACTTGCACAATTATGTTGCCCCTGTCTCTTTCTCCCTCGATCGATGCCGATGCTTTCCACTTGAGAGTTGTGCCACTCATCTCCTCCCTCAATCGATGATTTAGCTTGCCTGAAGCTGTCTACCTCTTGCTTACTCTCACTGAATGTTGCTTGAGATGTGAAATAGAAAAACCGTTGATTACTTCCTTTTGCTTGTATTCCAATCTTTTGTTGGTTATAAAAAAAATATTTNAGCTGTCTACCTCTTTCTCACTCTCACTGAATCTTGCTTGAGATGTGAAATAGAAAAACCGTCGATTACTTCCTTTTGCCTTCAATTTTAGTTTTCGTTTCTTTCCTTGTATTCCAATCTTTTGTTGGTTATAAAAAAATATTTATCTTTATACGAGGCATTACATCTGCATCGACATTAAAAGACAAAATTTGATGTATCAACAATTTTTTTGCTCTTAGCTTTAAAATTTTCACATTCTTTTACTTGCCTGAGTAGTTTTGAAGTAGTGCAGTTTTGGATTTATGAAATTTTATACGATAGAAAATTTATTGCAACTTCTTTGGATATGGATATAGCTTCAACAAAATACTGTCAAATTATAGATTTTCTCTTCCTTTCTTTTCCTAGTAGGGACTTTTTATTGCTAGTCTCAATAATCTGTAACTCCATGAGTTGTGAAGAAAGATTCAAATTTTCATTATCATTTTCAATTCCTACAAATAATTCATTATCAGATGATGCAGTTTTAGAATGATCTATGGTTGACATAGCAACACGCTAAATAAAAATAGAAGTAAATCATTGGTTGAAACTAAAGATCCTCTCAATATGCCATCAAACATTATAATTTCAGCAGATCAATAGCAAAACTAACTTTGGAGGATTAATAGCTCAAAGCAAATGCAAAAAGGAAGAATATAATAATAACACAATTCATGTTTACTATAGTAGTATTTGAATATATAAAAACAGGCAATATCAACATATGTTCAATCTCTTAAAAGGGAATCAACCATGAAAATGCCGTGAAAGAATTGAATCGTAAGGTAAGCTTCTTAAACATCTATTAAAAAAAAAAAAAGATTATACAACTTTATGTTCACAAAAATAACACATAGATGCTAGGCAATAACTTGATTTAGTTGCTCTAACTCAAATGACCATCAAGGGCTTCCTAAATAGTTAAATGTGCTAAATACTTTCGCCAATCACTACGAGCATAAATATTTAGGGATTCACGACTACGATAAATATTTTCAACAGAGTAATAATTAAATACTTTCAGCTACTAAAGAGGGTCATTTCAAGAAGAAAATCTAAAAAAATAACGACGAGGATGAAGGGAAAAATGCAGTCAAGAAGAGAAGAAAGCATTCCAAGTGGCTGAGAGGGTGAGAATTATGGGATTGAGTGGTAGGTAAGGCCAAGAGTTGCAGGCAGAAACCTCAAGCTGCAGAAAGCTAAACAAAAGAGAAGTGTTAGGGATAGCCAATTTGTGCAAAAAATCTGATTTAAGGCATAAATATGTTACAACTGATGATTCGAGAGTTTTGCCCCACCCCAACCATTGGGTGTAATTCAATGGCTCCCTTTCCCCAAATTTTGAAATGACCATNAAGTGTTAGGGATAGCCAATTTGTGCAAAAAATCTGATTTAAGGCATAAATATGTTACAACTGATGATTCGATAGTTTTGCCCCACCCCAACCATTGGGTGTAATTCAAGGCTCCCTTTCCCCAAATTTTGAAATGACCAAAATGCATGTTACACATGCACCTCTGGCCCCTCCATGTTCTGGTAAAACATAAATGAAATTATAAAAAATTAGTAATAAATATTAATTATTTACTTGTTTCGATCCAATGTGTGCTAAACATGAACGATTAATGGTCGGTTCATTTTCGGCTCATTTATAAATTGTGCTCAAATTAATTGTTTGTATTAGGCTCATTTAGTTAATGAATGAATTAGTGGCAAATGATGTGTTTTTTTGATAATCTTATATGTTTCTTTTTATAATCATTTTTTCATTTATGCTCTTTACCATCAAGGTTTTGGTAGCTTCTATTATATTATTCCAGAGTTACTGAAATTATTGTTAAACTGTCTTACTTTTTAGTTGTTTTTTTTACCGTGTTATTATTATTTTTAAACCCATTGTTTTTATTGTTATTGTAGATAGAATTACATTCAAATTATTTGTTTCCCATCTCTTTGTTTTCTTTTTTTTTTTGTTTTAATTCAATAATTTGTCATGTTATTGCAGCTTCTTGTCACTGTGTGGCTTTGGATGTANATTATTTTTAAACCCATTGTTTTTATTGTTATTGTAGATAGAATTACATTCAAATTATTTGTTTCCCATCTCGTTGTTTTCNTTCTACGATGTATAAAGAATTAAAAGACACACCTAACAAATTAACATACATATTTGTAGTCATCATAAAAAATAAGCATTTAATTTGACATTTGAGTCCCACAATAAAATTGGGCTGACAAATTTATTTTTTTATATAATATCTTTTATTAAGGAATTATAAAAGTAAATTTCTGGAACATTTCGCTTAACCGCTTTTTCTATATATTGCTAATGCAAATAATTTTTTCAAAACTAATTTGCCAGATGCCGGCCTCCCTCCATTTCTTTTCATTTTTTTTTTCAAATCAGAATTATCAGATATAAATTTTCATTTTTCCAACCCAAAATCAAAATGTTAGACTGCTGCAATGAGCCACAGTCCGCTCGCCGTCCGATGCTTAAAGTTCTCATTTTTCCCATTGTAGCTTTCCCAAACCATCACGCGCACGCTCGGATCGAAAACCCTACCGCCGAAGATCAGCAAAGCTCTCCGGGTAGTTCTTCATGCACTTGATCTAGGGCAACGAGCAGCGGCTCAAGCTCGTTTAAGCTCCGCCGATCCTTCTTCGAATGTCGCCGTCCGGTGCCGTGGAGAAGTCCGAGGGCGATGAGGCAGCCCTCCGTGGCGGTGAGCTGCTCTATTGCGGCGGCACGATCTGGGAGAACATGGGAAGGAGGACGGCAGCGGCTGAAAGTAACCTTGTTTCGCCGACACGGCTTCGTAGCTTTGTTGGTGTGGATATTCGCTTTGTTGCTTCCGGCTGCTGTGAGCTCACTTTTCCTTAATTATGCTTTTTGATCAAGCATGCTTAATGTAGCTGGGGCTTCAGTGTGTTTCTTCTAGTTTTATGGATGGCCATCTTTGAACTTGACTGATACTTTCGTCTTGTGTTTCTTTGTGGAATGAAGATGGTATTACGGCGGAAAGCAATGCGATTTATAGTTTGAATGCATTGGATAAGGCTATTTGATTTATGGTTTGAATGCCTTGGATAAGGCAATGTGATTTATCTTTTAACTTCAATTCTTAATTTATTGTTTGTAATGTGGAAGCCAGGTGCCACAATGAAGCAGCAAATGCATTTACGGGGTTCATGATAGATATCTGTTCCACTTGCCATTGATTTCTTGTTATATCAGTCGAATATGATGTAATTCCATGTGGCGCTTTGTTATAAGGCCATCTTTTTTGTGTCCTACTTGTTTCATTTTTGTTTGTAAGCTGTAGATTAGTACTTCAATCTCTAGCCCTATTTTTAGGGGGTCTAGGCCTGTAGATCTTGTGCGAGCTTAGTGTCCTTTTGTGTTTGACTCATTTGAAGTTTTGTTTATCCTGATTTGGCTCGTGTTCAAAATTTCTTGTGAATAGTATGCTCTTGGTCGGCTTGATTCGGATTGTTGTTTTTTTGCAGTTTGTGTTTGACTCAAACTTTGCTCATATCATTAAAAAAATAATGAGATTCAACAATTTTTAAATAAAGAACAAATAATCAACATTGATCTTTGAGAGACAAATAATGTTGCTTGAATTGATGATTTCAATTTACACATAATTAGCACGAAATTATGCTACTAACAATTTAGATACTCTACAGATAAATAATAATTACATGACAAACAGAGAAGCACATTATATTTAAAAAAAATGAAAAAGTCCATCTAATGTTATTCAATCTTCATCTTTTCCACTTTATATCTGATGTTTTCATATGAGATAAAAATGTTAGGCTCATACTGTAAAATTTGAACTCTTATCATCTTGTACTCTATAGAGTTTCACACTCAAAGTGCCATTTTAGGTATAGATAAAGTAGAGTTTGTATATTAGTCATTTATCATATAAATTTTGGTCTTTACCTTTGTGTTCCTTCATAAAAGTTTCATGTATGCATGCCTTCAAGTCGTTGAAGATTAGTTATTATTTTGAGCAATTTTATTTGAATAAAAGGTAACATGCAACATATAACCATCAATCATTATCATCATAAGCTCGTTATATAAGTATGTTTTGCTCTTTTTATCCTCCAATTAGTTGCACGATCGTATGTCAAACCAGTCATGAAGGATTTACAATTCAAACAACCATAATCATCATTGTCTCTTATAAAATTTAACTAAATTGAAACATTTCGCAAAGAAATTTTTGCATCTCAAAATAATCCCAACAACTTCAATTTTATCAAAACAATCTCAACAGCTCTAGGTACGTCAAAACACTCCCATCTGCTTTGGCTTCAACCCATAGAATAGTTTTCTGTAAAAACTTCTTTCAAAAATATACAATTTTGGTTTTAACAAACAATCACATATAGTATTACATGCGCATGAATCATTATGAGGTGGCTCCAATTTCATGAAATTTGCGATTCATTTTTGAAAATTTCAAGATATATCGATATAATGAACATTCAGGCATATGCGTGTCATCGTTTGATTGGAAGCTCAATAATTAGATGCAATGAAACTTCATGTATATTTTTAAGTTATTTTTAATTTAGCTTTCTCAAGTTTCTACAATTTCATGCAGTTATTTTTAATTATGTTTTTAGAGACCCTCTCATAGTTTAGATTCAAGACTTTCAATAACTTATATATTTACATTTGCTAAAAAATTATTAATTGATACTCATGCACACTAATTGTGTTAGAGATTATTTCTCTAATTTGGAGTTGATCATAATTCTTTGGGCTATGAATTATATATATATATATATATATATATATATCTCTCAATCCTTGTTGTTATAATCTGACGTGGAGCTTGGAATTATCTAAGAGTTGAACAAATGGTCAGATTATGATAATCAAAATTTATATTATTCATATTCTATAACTAACATTTAATCATCCCCAAACAAAAGAAAGAACCATTAAAAATTTAAAAATTAAAATTGGGTTGATAAATTTTTGTATATGTAATATTTTTAATTAAAGAATTATAAAGGTTAATTTCTCTGAACTTTTTTTTTTTATCTGCTTTTCTTTAATATTGTTAGGTAGTCGACAGTCAGCGTAATACATGTCGAAAAAATCATGTCATGAATCCATATAATAAATCAATATACAACTCATGATAGTTTACCTTTTTTTTAATAAGGTAGTTTATGATCGTTCAAAGCATTGAATGCATTCTGCTGTATCGCGCGCACGCGTGCACACATACACTCACACAAATAATGCATAACAGTAGTATTTTTGAAAATATATATTCATCACAATAATTTGACCAATAACTACAAAGAGGTATGAATCATAGTAAAATTATGCAATCAAGTAACTATTAATGAATTTGGTTTGGAAGAAACAAAAAGCTACCATAGCTTAATAGTAATAGTATTCACTCTCTTCATTAAGATTGGTGAAAGAAAGATCTTATATTCCGAAGTAAAATCTTTTATTCTGGCTGTCTCATCTAGTTTGACACCTATAAGAAAATGTGCAGAATAATTAATTCTATTTTTAGATGTTTTTCACATGTTCATGTATATGCTTATTTTTTTTAAACTAATATAAATACTAACAAAAACATAAATCCTAACATCTCCATTATTTTTTATTTAAATTTTAATTTAATTAAGGATTTTGATAATTTTTTTAAATTAAATTTAAAACGTTATTGTAGTTAGATATTAATCTTATGATTTCTGCATTTGTTTTATTCTTNACATGTTTATGTATATGTTTATTTTTTTTAATTCAATATAAATACTAACAAAAACATAAATCCTAACATCTCCATTACTTTTTATTTAAATTTTAATTTAATTAAGGATTTGATAAATTTTTTAAATTAAATTTAAAACCTTATTGTAGTTAGATATTAATCTTATGATTTCTGCATTTATTTTATTCTCTGTATTTAATCTAAATTATATTTAACATACTATATTTCATATTTAATATTCACCATCTATACTTTTAACTTTTAATAAGTCATTATAATTATTTATTTTATTATTATTATCATAATTATTATAATTGAATAGTAAACTCTCCCATTTTTTCTAGAAGATCGATCTAACTCATTTATTTAATAATAATTATTATTATAATTATTTAAATATAAAATTCAATAACATATAGGTTTAAACTTATACAAAATGCTAGAGAAACAAAATGAAAATAAAATAAAAAGAATAATTCTAACATTCTTCTTCTCAATGCTGAGCAAGCTTCAAGCCTCAATCTGCTTTGTCAAGCACTCCCCCTTTGCCTCCCTATTTCCCCTTTTTTTCATCGATCGAACCAACATAATAACCAAAATAAATTTAGCTTGCTTGTTGTTTGCTCAAAATTGAATTGCTTCCCTACATCCCGACAACCCTAGACCGCAAGATAGNTCTAACATTCTTCTTCTCAATGCTGAGCAAGCTTCAAGCCTCAATCTGCTTTGTCAAGCACTCCGCCTTTGCCTCCCTATTTCCCCTTTTTTTCGTCAATCGAACCAACATAATAACCAAAATTAATTTAGCTTGCTTGTTGTTTGCTCAAAATTAAATTGCTTCCCTACATCCCAACAACCCTAGACCGCAAGATACCTGTCCAATATAACCTACTCGTTTCTGCCTGTTTCTACTCACTCAGCTCATCGACTCAATACTCAAACACAAGCTGTCCTTCCTAACTTGCTTGATCTGGGACACCGGTTTCTGGACTATGCCCTTTATCTCCGTCTCCGATCACTAGACAACTGCTTCATCTAGATTCACTGTCTTCGAAGCCTTCTTCCGCCTAAAATGCTCTTTCTACATTGTCCCCTCGTGCACCGCAGTGCCGCACTCGCACAATTACGTTGCCCCTGTCTCTTTCTCCCTCGATTNCTTCATCTAGATTCACTGTCTTCGAAGCCTTCTTCCGCCTAAAATGCTCTTTCTACATTGTCCCCTCGTGCAACCGCAGTGCCGCACTCGCACAATCACGTTGCCCCTGTCTCTTTCTCCCTCAATCGATGCCGATGCTTTCCACTTGAGAGTTGTGCCCACTCATCTCCTCCCTCAATCGATGATTTAGCTTGCCTGAAGCTGTCTACCTCTTGCTTACTCTCACTGAATGTTGCTTGAGATGTGAAATAGAAAAACCGTCGATTACTTCCTTTTGCCTTCAATTTTAGTTTTCGTTTCTTTCCTTGTATTCCAATCTTTTGTTGGTTATTAAAAAAATATTTATCTTTATACCAGGCATTACGTCTGCATCAACATCNCACTAAATAGGACGCAATGGAGAAAAAGGATTCATGTAGCCGACCCCACGTAGTGGGATTAAGGCTTTGTTGTTGTTGTTGTTGTTGTATACGAGGCATTACGTCTGCATCAACATCAAAAGACAAAATTTGATTTATCAACAATTTTTTTGCTCTTAGCTTTAAAATTTTCACATTCTTTTACTTGCCTGAGTAGTTTTGAAGTAGTGCAGTTTTGGATTTATGAAATTTTATACGATAGAAAATTTATTGCAACTTCTTTGGATATGGATATAGCTTCAACAAAATACTGTCAAATTATAGATTTTCTCTTCCTTTCTTTTCTAGTAGGGACTTTTTATTGCTAGTCTCAATAATCTATAACTCCATGAGTTGTGAAGAAATATTCAAATTTTCATTATTATTTTCAATTCCTACAAATAATTCATTATCAGATGATGCAGTTTTAGAATGATCTATGGTTGACATAGCAACACGCTAAATAAAAATAGAAGTAAATCATTGGTTGAAACTAGGATCCTCTCAATATGCCATCAAACGTTAAAATTTCAGCAGATCAATAGCA
Source organism: Phalaenopsis hybrid cultivar (assembly GCA_002079205.1). Lineage (NCBI taxonomy): Eukaryota > Viridiplantae > Streptophyta > Magnoliopsida > Asparagales > Orchidaceae > Phalaenopsis > Phalaenopsis hybrid cultivar. The sequence goes on along the minus strand of JXCR01128181.1, from coordinate 28,449 downwards.
AAACTAACTTTGGAGGATTAATAGCTCAAAGCAAATGCGAAAAGGAAGAATATAATAATAACACAATTCATGTTTACTATAGTAGTATTTGAATGTATAAAAACAGGCAATATCAACATATGTTCAATCTCTTAAAAGGCAATCAACCATGAAAATGCTGCGAAAGAATTGAATCTTAACGTAAGCTTCTTAAACATCTATTAAAAAAAAAAAGATTTATGTTCACAAAAATAACACATAGATGCTAGGCAATAACTTGATTTAGTTTCTCTAACTCAAATGACCATCAAGGGCTTCCTAAATAGTTAAATATGCTAAATACTTTCACTAATCACTATNTCCAATTAGTTGCACGATCGTATGTCAAACCAGTCATGAAGGATTTACAATTCAAACAACCATAATCATCATTGTCTCTTATAAAATTTAACTAAATTGAAACATTTCGCAAAGAAATTTTTGCATCTCAAAATAATCCCAACAACTTCAATTTTATCAAAACAATCTCAACAGCTCTAGGTACGTCAAAACACTCCCATCTGCTTTGGCTTCAACCCATAGAATAGTTTTCTGTAAAAACTTCTTTCAAAAATATACAATTTTGGTTTTAACAAACAATCACATATAGTATTACATGCGCATGAATCATTATGAGGTGGCTCCAATTTCATGAAATTTGCGATTCATTTTTGAAAATTTCAAGATATATCGATATAATGAACATTCAGGCATATGCGTGTCATCGTTTGATTGGAAGCTCAATAATTAGATGCAATGAAACTTCATGTATATTTTTAAGTTATTTTTAATTTAGCTTTCTCAAGTTTCTACAATTTCATGCAGTTATTTTTAATTATGTTTTTAGAGACCCTCTCATAGTTTAGATTCAAGACTTTCAATAACTTATATATTTACATTTGCTAAAAAATTATTAATTGATACTCATGCACACTAATTGTGTTAGAGATTATTTCTCTAATTTGGAGTTGATCATAATTCTTTGGGCTATGAATTATATATATATATATATATATATATATATCTCTCAATCCTTGTTGTTATAATCTGACGTGGAGCTTGGAATTATCTAAGAGTTGAACAAATGGTCAGATTATGATAATCAAAATTTATATTATTCATATTCTATAACTAACATTTAATCATCCCCAAACAAAAGAAAAAACCATTAAAAATTTAAAAATTAAAATTGGGTTGATAAATTTTTGTATATGTAATATTTTTAATTAAAGAATTATAAAGGTCAACTTCTCTGAACATTTTTTGATCTGCCTTTCTTTAATATTATTAGGTAGTCGACAGTCAGCGTAAAACTTGTCGAAAAAATCATGTCATGAATCCATATAATAAATCAATTTAAAACTCATGATAGTTTACCTTTTTTTTTTTAGTAAGGTAGTTCATGATCGTTCAAAGCATTAAATGCATTTTGCTATATCGCGCGCGCGCGTGCACACACACACACACACAAATAATGCAAAATAGTAGTATTTTTGAAAATATATATTCATCAAATTAATTTGACCAATAACTACAAAGAGGTATAAATCAGAGTAAAATTATGCAATCAAGTAACTATTAATGAATTTGGTTTGGAAGAAACAAAAGCTACCATAGCTTAATAGTAATAGTATTCACTCTCTTCATTTAGATTGGTCAAAGAAAGATCTTATATTCCGAAGTAAAATCTTTTATTCTGACTGCNTGAGTGTTTTGCCCCACCCCAACCATTGGGTGTAATTCAATGGCTCCCTTTCCCCAAATTTTGAAATGACCAAAATGCATGTTACACTTGCACCTCTGGCCCCTCCATGTTCTGGTAAAACATAAATGAAATTATAAAAAATCAGTAATAAATATTAATTATTTACTTGTTTCGATCCAATGTGAGCTAAACATGAACGATTAATGGTCTGTTCATGTTCAANATATATATATATATATATATATATATATATATATATATATATATATATATATATATATATATATATAGATCTCAATCCTTGCTGTTATGACTTGACGTGGAGCTTGAAATTATCTAAGAGTTGAACAAATGGTCAGATGATGATAATCAAAATTTATATTATTCATATTCTATAACTAACATTTAATCATCCCCAAACAAAAGAAAGAATCATTAAAAATTTAAAAATAAAAATTGGGCTGATAAATTTTGTATATGTAATATTTTTAATTAAAGAATTATAAAGGTTAACTTCTCTGAACATTTTTTTTATCTGCTTTTCTTTAATATTATTAGGTAGTCGACAGTCTGTGTAAAACATGTCGAAAAAATCATGTCATGAATCCATATAATAAATCAATATAAAACTCATGATAGTTTACCTTTTTTTAATAAGGTAGTTTATGATCGTTCAAAGCATTGAATGCATTTTGCTGTTTTGCGCGCACGTGTGCACACATACACACACACAAATAATGCATAATAGTAGTATTTTTGAAAATATATATTCATCACAATAATTTGACCAATAACTACAAAGAGGTATAAATCAGAGTAAAATTATGCAATCAAGTAACTATTAATGAATTTGGTTTGGAAGAAACAAAAAGCTACCATAGCTTAATAGTAATAGCATTCACTCTCTTCATTTAGATTGGTGAAAGAAAGATCTTATATTCCGAAGTAAAATCTTTTATTCGGACTGTCTCATCTAGTTTGACACCTATAAGAAAATGTGCATAATAATTAATTCTATTTTTAGTTGTTTTTTACATGTTTATGTATATGTTTATTTTTTTTAATTCAATATAAATACTAACAAAAACATAAATCCTAACATCNTTGCTAGTCTCAATAATCTATAACTCCATGAGTTGTGAAGAAATATTCAAATTTTCATTATTATTTTCAATTTCTACAAATAATTCATTATCAGATGATGCAGTTTTAGAATGATCTATGGTTGACATAGCAACACGCTAAATAAAAATAGAAATAAATCATTGGTTGAAACTAGGATCCTCTCAATATGCCATCAAACGTTATAATTTCAGCAGATCAATAGCAAAACTAACTTTGGAGGATTAATAGCTCAAAGCAAATGCGAAAAGGAAGAATATAATAATAACACAATTCATGTTTACTTTAGTAGTATTTGAATATATAAAAACAGGCAATATCAACATATGTTCAATCTCTTAAAAGGAAATCAACCATGAAAATGCCGTGAAAGAATTGAATCTTAAGGTAAGCTTCTTAAACATCTATTAAAAAAAAAAGATTTATGTTCACAAAAATAACACATAGATGCTAGGCAATAACTTGATTTAGTTTCTCTAACTCAAATGACCATCAAGGGCTTCCTAAATCGTTAAATGTGCTAAATCCTTTCACTAATCACTACGAGCATAAATATTTAGGGATTCACGACTATGATAAATATTTTCAACAGAGTAATAATCAAATACTTTCAGCTACTAAAGAGGGTCACTTCAAGAAGAAAATCTCAAAAATAACGACGAGGATGAAGGGGAAAATGTAGTCAAGAAGAGAAGAAAGCATTCCAAGTGGCTGAGAGGGTGAGATTTATGGGATTGAGTGGTAGGTAAGGCCAAGAGTTGCAGGCAGAAACCTCAAGCTGCAGAAAGCTAAACAAAAGAGAAGTGTTAGGGATAGCCAATTTGTGCAAAAAATCTGATTTAAGGCATAAATATGTTACAACTGATGATTCGAGAGTTTTGCCCCACCCCAACCATTGGGTGTAATTCAATGGCTCCCTTTCCCCAAATTTTGAAATGACCATAATGCATGTTACACATGCACCTCTGGCCCCTCCATGTTCTGGTAAAACATAAATGAAATTATAAAAAATCAGTAATAAATATTAATTATTTAATTGTTTCGATCCAATGTGTGCTAAACATGAACGATTAATGGTCGGTTCATTTTCGGCTCATTTATAAATTGTGCTCAAATTAATTGTTTGTATTAGGCTCATTTAGTTAATGAATGAATTAGTGGCAAATGATTTTTTTGATAATCTTATATGTTTCTTTTTATAATCATTTTTTCATTTATGTTCTTTACCATCAAGTTTTTGGTAGCTTCTATTATATCATTCCAGAGTTGCTGAAAATATTGTTAAACTGTCTTACTTTTTAGTTGTTTTTTTTACCGTGTTATTATTATTTTTAAACCCATTGTTTTTATTGTTATTGTAGATAGAATTACATTCAAATTATTTGTTTCCCATCTCGTTGTTTTCTTTTTTTTGTTTTAATTCAATAATTTGTCATGTTATTGCAGCTTCTTGTCACTGTGTGGCTTTGGATGTAGGAGGCCGCTGCTATACTTGGGGAAGGAATGAGGTATATTCATAGCTGCTTGCTAAATCATTCTTTTTGAAATGCTTATACATGATAATCTTGCAGAAAAGTCAACTAGGGCATGGAGATATGCTAAATCGAAATCTGCCTACATTTGTTCATGGACTATCAAAGTGAGTAGTCTGAATCTTCTGAAGTCACCTTTTGCCTTTTTTTTCCCCCAAAGAAATTCATTTCCTCCCAATGGTTTTCATCAGAGGGAAGCTAACTTAGCAATTTGTCATTTTCTTTCGATATTTTTTCTTAATTAATTATTGATAATTGATTGTTTCCTTTTTGAATTAATTGAATAGAATGGGCCCTCACCACCACTTGTATACTTTGTTCCTTTATTTTCAACTCTTTGATTATACTTTTTTCTTTTACAATCTGAATACAATGTGAAGCTTATGCATCTAAAATTGAATCATTTCAAGCTAGAGAAATTTATTATTTTTTTCCACAAGCATTGTTTGTGAAACTAATCTGATAATATCAGGCATAAAATAGTCAGTGCTGCTACGGGGAGGAATCATACTGTGGTTATTACTGATGATGGAAAATCATTCTCATTTGGCTTCAATAAACATGGACAGCTGGGGACGGGATCCACAAGAAATGGTATGCCTTTAATAATTTCAAAACACAGCAGTACATTATTTCTGTAGAAATCT
>JXCR01128181.1:0-21775 GCA_002079205.1 Phalaenopsis hybrid cultivar | reverse complement strand
CCCCAAAGAAATTCATTTCCTCCCAATGGTTTTCATCAGAGGGAAGCTAACTTAGCAATTTGTCATTTTCTTTCGATATTTTTTCTTAATTAATTATTGATAATTGATTGTTTCCTTTTTGAATTAATTGAATAGAATGGGCCCTCACCACCACTTGTATACTTTGTTCCTTTATTTTCAACTCTTTGATTATACTTTTTTCTTTTACAATCTGAATACAATGTGAAGCTTATGCATCTAAAATTGAATCATTTCAAGCTAGAGAAATTTATTATTTTTTTCCACAAGCATTGTTTGTGAAACTAATCTGATAATATCAGGCATAAAATAGTCAGTGCTGCTACGGGGAGGAATCATACTGTGGTTATTACTGATGATGGAAAATCATTCTCATTTGGCTTCAATAAACATGGACAGCTGGGGACGGGATCCACAAGAAATGGTATGCCTTTAATAATTTCAAAACACAGCAGTACATTATTTCTGTAGAAATCTATTTGTTGAGATATTATATTCTGATATCCAGCTGCTGTGTGTGTTGGCGTCTTATCTTAGATATATCTATTTAAATGCGTCTATGAACTTCAGACAAAGTAGAAGCCTGATATGAAAATTACACATTTAAATCCATTTTTATCTGTTGTTTTGTGCTTACATTTTACTTTAATTTTCTGGTTTAAATGAAAATTAATTCTTATGTGCTTAAAATACTATGTAGAACGTATAATGTATTGCAAAATTTACATTTGAGAATCGTTGGCATGTGTAAGTCATGGTACAAGAGCAAAGTCTTTCTAAGTTTCGTAGTGTTCAGTTTGTGCTACAGTATCTGGTAGAATCCTAGGTACAATTTTATTAAGTATGGACAAAATGCAATGAGGTAGTAATGCATGAATATGTTATTTTTGTTCATGTTTGTTTGCATTTTTCCATTATGTTAATTATACTGTAATTTCTCATGTGTACTTGGCCATTTATATCACTATCAGATGACTTGATTTTAGAGGGGGCTTCTTGTTTAATTTGATTTTACGTGGGGGTGATAATTGAAATAATTCCTTTGCATTTGAGATGCTTTATCAAGCAGGGAGATATTTGACAAATCCAAGTTATTGCAAAGGTGTAAAGAGGCTCTTTTTTTGATGCATCTAAGAAAAAATGTTTATATTATTTTAGCTTCATTTCAATCTTTTTTTCATGCTGTTAGAATTAAAATTTTATTTACTTTATTAAGTTGGATTATTTTTTGGGATGATTCGTCCGCATACATGGGATCTTCTTTCTACCCACTCCATGTTTGTATGTGGAGTTCTTCTCATCCTCTCCCTGTTTTTTACTGGAGGTGATCTATGTTTGTTTCCCTTCTCCTTTTTTCTGGTATCTTGGTGAGATTTAATTATTATTTTTTCATATTTGAAATAAAAAAAAATCAATTATTTGCAATTCCATCTCAAAACACAAGTAAAAACCTATGCTATAAAGCTCAAGCCCATCTCAAATCTTCATTAGCCAACCCAATATTTTGCGCTATCAAATCAATTCCATAAAAAAGCCTTTCCAATCATTGTATTTAGCTATACTTATAAAGCTCCCCCTATTAGCACATTTGATTCATTCTTTGTTTGCAATTTGTAAACCATTAGCATTAACTTCACTTGCACAGTGTGGGTGTGCTTGAACTCCTTTTTGTGATTGACATTAAGCTTCGTTCGTAACTCTCATAACAAAATGTTGCTAAATATGTGGTGACCTTTTTGCTGAACAATAAGTGGTGGCTGTTTGAAGGAGTGTCAAAGGAAGATGCCTTGGAATTTTTTTTTCCGAGAGTTTTGATACCATGCGAAGAAAAGATGATTTGAAATTTAGATGTATGAAATTGAGGATATTAAATCCTTATTCATGCAATGTAATTATATGCTATACTAGGTAACTTCTAAATTTGGAAACAACTAACTGCTTAGCGATTACTTGCAGAATTTTCTTTGGACAACTCATACAGATATTAACCAAGTTCTATGCATTCATTTATGAAAAGAAGGATATTCTATAGTTTGCACCTTCACCCCGCTTGAACCCCAGTGAGGGATTTTTTTTGTCTGTAGGAATTACACAGAATAACTTGGACCGTAGGGAATCTCTTTGGCTTTAAATAACATGGATTGCCAAGCAGAATTTCTTAACTGCAGGAACACCATCAGTATCTTTTCTTTTCTCTTATTAGGAGTAGGTCTTATTCCATGTTCCTGAAGGATTCATTATTGAGACCTGTAACTATGTGAATCTTCTAGTCACTCCACTTCTATAAGTANAAGGATTCATGATTGAGACCTGTAACTATGTGAATCTTCTAGTCACTCCACTTCTACAAGTGAAAAACTGACAACTTTAACAGTGGCAAAAACGGTGTGCAATTTCTGTTTCTTTTTCATCTGTCAAACTTGATTTTAAACACTTTCATGGTTATTAAAATCTTACCTTCCGTTAAGAGCATTCATCACATTACCCTTCAGGGGGGGATTATTTTTTCTCTGATAGTATCGACACATAAAAATAGGGTTTTNCTTTCATGGTTATTAAAATCTTACCTTCCGTTAAGAGCATTCATCACATTACCCTTCAGGGGGGATTATTTTTTCTCTGATAGTATCCACACATAAAAAAAGGGTTTATTTTAGTTTTGTTTTATGTATTTAGAAGTTTGTTCATTAGATTATATTATCTGAATACTTTTTTCAGGTTTGAGTTCGAATTATCTATGATTAGGTTTGATTTCAGATTTTTTGATCTTATATTTGTATCACTTTTTTCTATCAGTAAGGATTCATAATCATTCGGTGTGCAGCTTGTTGAAATTACCTCGTCTTCAAAATGGGTGCTTGCTTAAGGGTTTAAATTTTGTCAAAAAAAAAAAAAAGACTTATGGGTTGTATTTAAAATCAATAAATAATTATGAATATCTTATGGATGGGGTAGATTATGTGTGCTGTTCTCATATGGTTTAAGTTGTTTTTGTAGTTCACTCCAAATTATGTCTGGCAATTTTTTTTCTTCTCGCTCCATTGTGTATGCTGAGTTCTTCCTATCCTCTCCAAATTTTGTGCGTGTGGTTCAATTATTTTCTTTTCCCTTTNTGAATATCTTATGGATGGGGTAGATTATGTGTGCTGTTCTCATATGATTTAAGTTGTTTTTGTAGTTCACTCTAAATTATGTCTGGCAATTTTTTTTTTCTCGCTCCATTGTGTATGCTGAGCTCTTTCTATCCTCTCCAAATTTTGTGCGTGTAGTTCAATTATTTTCTTTTCCCTTCTCCATCTTTTGGTAATTTCAATATCAATGGTAAATTCTCTTTTGAGTTCTTAGATGTAATCTAATTATTGCCCTCTTTCATTTTATATATTAACTTTGAATCAAGGACACGTTGATATAATGTGTTTTTCATTACGGAAGATGGGATATACTAAGTGCTTTATTTATTCACATGAGTCCACATTCACTGGTTTATGCATGCATGCATATGTAAAATGTGTATTGATGCTTAAATTCACTGGCATGACCTCCTCTCCGTACTAGGGCTTATGAAAATAAAATAAGTCACCGTTGTATACATGAGTGTTTACATTCCATGCATCCTGACTGTGTTCTTACCGATTATAAAATTTGGCTGTAGATTCGTTGTGTTTGGTTTAATAGGAACTGATTTTCCAGTTTTTACTGGAATTAAGCTAATTGGGAATTCCGACCTGGTAGATAATTCATTTTCAGTTTGTCCAGCATTAGTTCTTTATTTACATTGTGCAATGCATCTGGTCACTTACAGACACTAGGTTTCACGCACAACCTTGAAACTTTATTATTACGTTAGAAAGAAGTCACTTTCAGCTTACATAATAAAGGAAATGTTCTTATTTCAGGACATGATACAAATGATTGCTAGCATATTATAACGTTATGGAAGCCTTGTTAGAGAGAGGTTATATATTTGAGAGAGATCAAGATGCAGCTGTTTATAGAGTGATGGAAAAAATTGGCATAAAAAACATGTATCGTTTTTCTTTCTTTTAATGTAAATACGTATTTGTTTCTATTTCTATATGGTATGTGCGTTTCCTTTTCTAGCCCAATGGATTATATAAAACGATGCACTGCTTGGGTTCAAAGAAGCATAAGAGAAGCATTTTGAACGTTGCATAATAATGACCTTCCATGGGTTCGCCAGTCTAATCAACACAATCAAATTAACAAAATCATTACCTGAATCTTTTTTAAACTGTTTTTCAATGTGCACACCAACTGTCTTATGATAAGTGCAATGGTTATAGAAAAAAATAGTAAAGTAGGGTTTTTGTTAACTAAAACATCATGACTTTTATATTTTTTTCGTGCACTTTATGCATATAATATCTACTTTTTTTAAATAATCGTAGATCACTTATGGCTATAGTTTTCATTCAAAGAAAAGACATGCAATGCAAATTTGTGAAATATGGGTACATTCAATGCATATTATTACATGTAAGAGTATAAGAGAAATTTAATTAAGCTTGTAAAAATAAATAAATTTAAAGCTTAATGTTGAAAGTATTAGGATTGCTAAACTGGGGATGAAATGAGCCATGAATTCGTGTGCTACATAAAGGAAAATATATGCCATAGATTCATTTGGCTAAATATGAAAACAGGAGTGCCATGGATTCTTCTGTTTAATATGGACGTGGGAGTGCTTTGAATTGCTCACTCCTACTGAGCAAGAAAGGAGGTTTGGACAACAAATTTAATGTTTAAATTTTTGTAATTAGCAGTTTTTATTTTTTATTTTATTTTTGTAATTTTGTTTATCAATACTCATTGAGAGAATGAATAAAATAAGTTCTATAACCCTTTCTTCTTTTTATATGGTATTAGGGAAACGTTATAATTCTTTTTGTGACATTTATTTTTACCTATATTTCATTACTTCTATTCCAAAGATTTGATCGTCATGAGTGGAGCTACAAACCTTGTGCTGTTTTAATAGAACAAACTACTCAAAGATCTTTCAAATTATGAAAGTCTTTTTGAAAGAAAAGAGAAAATCACATTTTTTATTGATACTCCATGAGATTTAAAAGATATGAAGTTTGCACTTTGGTATGAGCAGAGTTCGTGATTATATCATGGTTGTGGAACTCTATGATGGTTCAAATTAGTAGACCATTTATATTCTTTACAACTACAAATGATGTTTGGGAAGTTGTCAACTGGTAACAATGCTGTTCCTTCTCATCTATGAGATTAAGATAATGCTTTGAACAACTAAGCCTATATGAAGTGTAATGATGATGCTATAGTTCCCAAATAATTTTTAGAAAATAAATGCATGTTTCAGTTCTTGTTAGGATCACTAATGAATTCGAGACCAAGTTTGTATTCAAGTTCAGATTTGAGTGAACCTGCTATCTTTAAATATGTTGTTATTTATTACTAATCCTTGTCGATTTCATGTTCTCACTACGGGAAAAACGATTAGGCATGCTAAAGAAAAGGATGAATTATATCTACATTAAGATAATAACCATTTATCCTGTTCCTTCATACCTATACTATATAAATGTATCATTTAGGACCATCATTATAGTCTAGGACAACCCTTCTTTAATTTTCAGGAATGTGTATTTTCTTTTCTTTTTAATTGATGCTGACATTAAAAATATTCATTGTGAGACTTATGAAATTGCTAAACATAAAAAATTTTGTTTTCCAAAATTGAGTCTAGATTTTCTATTCGTTTCATTATCAATTTACTTCGATATTTGGGGACCTTTAAAAATCTCTAATATTTTTGGAGCCAAAGGATTTGTTACATTCATTGATGATTGCATTTAAATGACATTGGTTTATCTTATCAAGTAAAAAATTATTTTAGTTTTCTTCCTCTAATTTTTATCTCTATGATAGAAAAACTAATTTTTGTGCCAATGTTAGAAAATACTAAGATTGATAAAGTTTGAGATTTTTTTAATCAAATTAAATTTTAATTCCTAAATAAAGAAGATATTAGTCACATATTCTCATTTCTTAATAAGCCACAACAATAGATAACATAATAAAGGAGAGTTTGGCCCCTTCTAAATGTTACTAAGGGACTTCTTTTTCAAAATCAAGTTGCTAGTCATCTTCCTCCATATGTTAGCCATCTTCCTCTGTATCTCTCTTTAATAGAATATCCTCTTGAGTGATTTGAATTATTGATGCAGAAATTGATAGCGCAACAAGAAAAGAAAACAACTGCAAACACAAAGGAAGAAATCAGCTGCAACAGGGAAAATAAAACACAATAATGGGTAACAACCAAAAAACAACATACAATGCAGTTCAAAATTTAATAAACGAGAACAAGATATAATGGCTAACACATCATATGAGAGCCATCGCAGTTAGGATTCAACCACAATGGAATCGGTAGGGGAACCAAACCACCCTTTAGAAAAACATAAGACTATCTCTAAATATTGCTTTCCCTAACACACAACCCCTATTTATAAATGCTAGAGTCCCCTAACTACAAGCATGCCTCATTAAAATATAAAGACATAACGAACTAAAACACAAACAAAGTCATAAATTGAAATGAAACTCTAGCTCCTCCGTATGCTGTTGAATCAACTCCAATGTTTCAGTTGGAACTCCAATGGCTTGCTCGTAAGCTTTTGTAAGGAGTAGTATGTAGCTAATATCGGATTCTTTCAGCTCCTTTAGGAAAGTTGAAGGTGAGGACACATTTTGTTGGTCTTATTCCACTCCTTCTCTTGCATAGGAACGAAGCTAACTTGAGTAACATTATCCAAGAAGTACGTATTTACATGGCCATCATGAATAGTTTTGCTGTCATATTGCTAAGGACGACTTAGAAGGACGTGACAAGCATCTATTGGAATGACGTCACATGACACTTTCTCTCTTGAAATTTCTTCCAGTTGGAGAATTGCACCAAACATTGTTTTGTAACATTGGTTTCATTTTTTTCTTTCATGTCAAGTAATTTGATGAGGATGCAGATAAACTTGGGTCACTAGCCCAAACTTTTCAACCATGATAGAGATGACCACATATTCGTAACGTTGGTTGTCAATGATAAGATTATACACTGTTTTGGACGGTGCACCAGTTCTAAAAATATTGTGCCGCAATCAATCCTTATTGGAGGATTGAGCGACGCTATACTGGTAATCTTCCATCTACATGTATTATTTGTTCCCAAACCAAAGTAGCATCTTAATGTTCTAAAGAATCTCCTGTCTCGGGGCTCTCCCACTTCCACCATGAAATAATACAATGATTTGGACAATTGACAGCTATATCTTCAAATCCATGACATTTGAAGCAACACATATTAGTTGAATTGTTTACCACTTTTGTAATAAGTTCTCCAAAAGGTAGAACTGCAAATCGGCTGATGCCTTCCCCTTTTTTGTTGGCTGGCAGCACCTTTGCATGGTCAGATTTGTTGAAGTCAGCTTGTTTAGCTGTTGCACTACACAAAGAGGTGTTTCGAACCCATTTTTTTGGACTTTGCACCCTCAAAGCAAGGTTAATAACGTTCGAGAGTGACCAATAACTTTGAAACTGAACTACATTGACTCTAGAAGGCTTTTGTGCGATAGTGTGTTCTTTAGAATCGGGCGGATTGTATTTCAATCCAAGAAACTCAAATTTAGCAGAGCACTCATCTATCGTCATCTCCTGTTGATATAAATGGTGAAGATGGATGAAAACCTCTTGCTGATAGTGGCCAGCAAGAATTTGCGTTGCAATTTTTTCATCTTACTCCACGTAGCATTCTTAGATTGCCTTCCTTGCCTTGTTCTCTTGAGGTTTTCCCACCAAAGGGAAACATGCTTCCTCAACTTGATATCAACAAGTGTCACAATTTTGATGTTAGGGCACCTATTCTCAACAATTCTTTCGATGGTATGCGGTAAATTAATAAATTCGTTCGGGTCTAGACGTCCTTTAAAATCTGGAATATCGATCTCAATTCTATGATCAGTGGCTTTGCGTTGTCTATCCTTCTTCCATGCGCGAAGTTCACTAGAAGAAGCTCGGTGAAACGAATTTTCATCCTCTTCTTCCACTGCCTTGACATCGTGTTCCGTTGAGCGTTTCTTCGTACTTTTCTGATCCAAGTCTGCAAGTCTCTCTTGCATGCGTTGCATTTCATGCAAAAGATCCTCTATGGAAATTTCTTGATTGGTTCTTGGCACGTTCTTGCATGGAGGCATGATTGAGAGCAGAAAGAACCACAAATGAACACAATGACAAAAATTTTTCCGCAAATTCTGGGCAAGAAATGGGATCAAGAAGACAATCAATAGTCTTTTGTGGCTAACCCCAATGGGACCCCACAATTGGACAACAAAGACAAGGAGAAAGTAAGAAAATACAAAGAACAAAAATCCCTATGACATACATATGCTCTGACAAAATTCAACAATTATGGGCAACAAAAATACGTGTTCAAAACCCAAAACAGAAGTCTGCTTTGACATAATTCAACAAATCTGGGCAGCATAATTTTATGCTCGGATACCAAGTGATGCGGAAATTGATACCACAATAGGAAAAGATAACAACCACAAACAAGAAGAAATTAGCTACAACAGAGAAAAGTAAACATAACAATGGAGATCAACCGAACAACAGTAAACTGATAATAGGGAAGAATGCACTTCAAGTTTTCAGAAATGAGAACATGATACAATGGCTATCACACGACCTGAGAGCCCTCTCAGGTTACAACCGTAAGGGAATTAGTGGGAGAACCGATCCACTTGTGGGAAAAACAGAAGACTATCTCCAAATACCGCCTTCCATAACACACTTAACTTCTATTTCTAAACGCTAGACTCTCTAAATTATAACTATGCCACCCTATAACATAAATACACAAGTAACAAACTAGAACACATAAACCAAGACATATAAATTAAAATCAAACTCTAGCTCCGCGTCAATTACCTTGCTGAACTTTGACACAAATAAATTTTCCTGAGAATTTTCTTCATAATTTTTTTACCATGTTCATATGTTCATATCTACATTTAACATCAAGATAAATTCGATTCTTGGGGATTTAAATGTATATTTATAGGACATTTATCCTCTCAAAAGGGTATAAATATCATCATCCAGTCATAAAAAAATCTCTATCTAAAGAGTCTCATGGGAACAAGTTGATTATGAAAGGGATAAGGAAGGAAAGAAACATAGATGTAAATATAGGAAGGGTGGTGTGGTTATGATATAGATTGAGTGCAAATTGTTATTTAGTTTATTGCCACTTAACACCTCTTGTTTCTGCTCTAGAAATGGTAACATATGCAAAGGTAAAAAAAAGAACTAAGGGACATAAAATATATTATTTTTATTTATGGATGGTAAGAACAAAGAAATTTATAATGGGTCTGGGTTGGATGGAAATTATGTTAAAATGGTATTGTTTCTCTTCAATGTTTTTTAAAAATGTCCTTAATGTGCCTCAGATTTATCAACAAAATTTTGAGTGTCCTGCACGTGTAATGATTGAGTGCCTAAGCGGTGTTAATTTATCAACAATGTTTTAAATAATTTGGCAGAGAAGTTTGCGTAATAGTGTTTCCTTGCTTTGCTTTTGTACCATATTTTTTCAGATGTTTAACATGGGCGTGGAATGTTTTAAAAGCGTCCATATTTGATGGAAGTATTCTTGATCCACATCACCTGCATTTTTTTTTTCTGCAATATACATTGTGGACTAACATCTATTATTGATGGTACATGAAGTACAATGGTTATAACACAATAATGACCCAAACCCAAACATGCTTTTCTATCGTCAGAAATTCCAACATAGTAAGTATAAATTTACATAGGTGGATCTGCCATGAGTTTCATTGCTAAGACAATGTGCTATGTGGCACATAACCACTACCTTTTACCTGCAACGTTTGTTTTCCTTTTTGTTTTTTTTTTGGTTTTGGAATGCGTATGTAGTACTTTCTGTAGGGAAAAATATTTGCCCTTATGGAAATGGCATCCCTTAATTTCTGTATCAACACCTATATCAATCTTTGCACCTGTATATTTTGATACGTTACTAATCCTTGTGTTAACTTAATCATTTCAATCAATACATAACTGTCGCCAACCATGCTGATGTTCATTTGAAAGCCAACGGTTTCCATCCCACTTTCACAAATACGAATGCTTGCACTGCCAAGAGCTTGTACATTCTATAAAAAGGATGCATTCTTTTTGCTCTTCCTTTTATATTGATTATGGTTATATTGCCATTTCTCTGTTAATATGTTCTGACTTAAAATTTATGTAGAAATTGAGGCATTTCCAGTAGCGTCTTCGGTTTCTGAAGTTACAACTGCTGCTTGCGGAGCTGATTTTACCGTATGGCTGTCTTCTGTGGAAGGATCCTCTATTCTGTATGATTGCTAAACTCTGTTCTTGAAGAAATCAAAACAATAGTTGTACAATTTGATTCATTGTCTCCATATATGTATATATATATATATATATATATATATATCTGTATGTATGTATGTTACATATGTATACATATACATATGTATACATATATATCTATACATATATATATACATATACATATGTATACATATATATGTATGTATATATATGTGTATGTATCTGTATGTATGTATGTATGTAGGTACATACATACATACATACAGATATATATATGTATATATATGTGTATGACAAGAAATATAAAGGAATTGATTATCTTCTAATTTTCTTCTGCAGAACTGCTGGTCTACCACAATATGGGCAACTTGGACATGGCACTGATAATGAGGTAAAGTTGGATATTTTTGTAGTCTATATAGGTGAACCTTTGTTCACTATGATTTCTTATGCCTGCATTTTCTTTTATAATTAGTATAATACAAAAGAAAGTTCAGTTAAATTAGCTTATGAGCCTCAGTCTCGTCCACGAGCTATAGCTTCACTATCAGGAAAAACAATCACAAAAGTTGCCTGTGGAACAAACCATACAGGTTTTTCTCATTTCATTTCCTGGATATAGTGAATTCTTATGTATGTATAGTGATGATGTTCTATTTTCCCCTTACATTTTTGAATCTAACTTTTCAGTTGCTGTGGATTCAGATGGCTTTGTTTACACGTAAGTTTTTCAAACAGTGTTGTAATATTAGCATGGCTCCTTGGGCTTATATTTACCCTTTGATGGATGAAACCTGTGTAGAGAGGCTTCCTTTTGTGGCATGTGTATCCTGCTTATCTATGCCTAAGATTCTATTATTTTGTGAAACGAGGGTTATGGATGAATTGGATTCATTGTCTCTAATCTCACTGGTTCTTTCATGATATTTTTCATATTTTATTCTAATATGATCTGGCAGTTTCTTTCTGCCAAGTATATTTGATGTATTTGTTCAATACACTTATTTGTTTGGTTTGTTCTTTTGGCAAATCTCCAGGTGGGGTTTTGGTGGCTATGGAAGGTGCGTAAGTTCTCTAGTTTAGCTTTGCTTTTTCCTGTTTCCCATGAAATTTTGGCAATTCCATGTATGGTTGCTTTTCTGGCATGTGAAAATTGGTTGGTGGAGCATGTGACAGGCTTTCTTTACTTGTAAAAAATCAGTTCAATTCTTAACATCTTTTTGCATAATATAATTTATCTCTTCTTTGATATTTAGGCTGGGTCATAGGGAGCCAAAGGATGAATGGGTACCCCGTCTCGTGGAAGTATTTCAAAGGAAAAATGTCCTTCCACATGATGCTGTTATTTCTGCAGGATCTGTTAATTCAGCTTGTACTGGAGGTACACCTTCTTCAGTTTGAAGTCAGTCTCATATTATTACTGAATTAGAAAATTTTGTGGGGATTACTCTTTACACAAAGGTAGTACTCAAGATATTATTGAATGTTTTTTTTTTTGTTTATTTTAGGTATTTGATAGTTATTGTTGGAAGTTTGTAACATATCAAAATTGTTTTTCTTAAGATTTACTCTTTTAAAAGTGTCACGACCCGACCCGTGGTTTGAAATTAAGAAAGATAGGTACAGACGGTTTGATGGTTTAGGGTTTAGGGTTGTACTAGGGCTAGGGTTTATGCTTAGGGTTTAGGTTTTAGGGTTTAGGGTTAGGGTTTAGGTTTTTGGTTATGGGGTTTAGGTTTAGGGTTTAGGGTTTAAGGGTTTAATGTTTTAGGGTTTAGGGTACGGGTTTAAGGGGTTTAAGGTTTTAGCGGTTAGGGGTAGGGGTTAGTGGTTACGGGTTACGGGTTACGGGTTGGGGGTTTGGGTTTAGGGTTTAGGTTACGAACTCCCCATTCGAACTCCCTTTTTCCACTTCTTCTGTTTGAACCTGCAAATACGGATTGACCCCTCCTTCCTTTCTCTTCACGCAAACAAAGCTTTGATGTTATACGAAATGCTCTCCTTCTTCTCACTTCAAGGCTAGGGTTCAGGCTAACTTCTTCTTCCCCCTTCTAGTACACCCACATTTGCGTTAATGTCTTTACTCCTTCGGGAGCATGAACCCTTGCGTTGGACGCATGTTGGCCATCTTTCTCCTTCATGCCGTAGCTCTTTGCATTTCAAATGACATCGAATCTTCTGTAAGAGAACCATGTGACTTGTCCTTCTTCTTTCTTTTTCGCCCGCTCTCGATCTCTCTTACTCTCATTCTTCCTTCTCTATTTTTGTCTCTAGATTACTCTTTGATTCCTTTCCTCTGGTTCAAATGAAATGTTTGATACCTAAGAAGAACCAGAAGAATGGTTCAAATCGTCACAGATGAAATAAAAATTCGGTTATTTTATTTTATTTTATTTTTAAATTGGTTATTACAATCTCACATCCTTACACAAATTTCATCATCGAAATTTGCAAATCAACTCCAAGCCTTGAATCTCTTCTTATTATAACTTTAGCTCTCATTCATTTTGATGAAAAGTGAGCACATTAAAATGAAGGTTTGATACAAGATAACTAAACTAACATTCTCTGTCAATTGAAATAGGATAATATCACATCTAAAGCAAGGTAACATAACAACAAACATTATCTGAAAATGAAATACACTAGAATGACACTCTTAAAACATGTGATAAAATATAACACTCATCAATCCCTAGCAGTATCAACACCAACAATAAATTTTTCAGGCTTAATAACTTTGTTGAGCAGCAGTAAAAGCTATATACTCTATCTTTCTATGCTAATCTGCGATCTTCCTTGAATGAGCTCTATTTGATTTCTAATTTTTTGATGTTTTCTGGCCTAAGTGAAGATCAATATCTAGTTATATTACTAGGCTGATGACACCAATAACATATATCTGAGCTCATCAAACATTCACATTTATGTTGTTTTTCTCATTTGACATAAGTGACCATGATACTACAAGAAGTGCCACCACTGAATCTATCAGAGTTGAGCTTAAGCTTCTTCACATTGAATCCCTCTGATTATCCACATGCTCTACTTTGTCAATAATCTTTCTCTTGTGCATCTTCTTATGCTTTTGAATAATCTGAAAATCAATCTCTACTCGTCTAGCCTATTCTACTAACATTGTGTGGTCATCAATTCCCAATGACACCAATGGTTGCCTAATCAAATCTTTCAATCCCAAAAGAAATCTGCAGCCTTTCTCTTTTATAATAGCTATTAGCTACGGTGCATACCTCGATAGTGTGGTGAATTCTGTTTCATGCTGCACAACTTTCTTTTCTTCTTGCACTAACTTGATAAACTTGTCTGCATCTGTCTTTGAGCGGATCTCTATGAAAAGCTCCGCAAAATCGTCCCAACTTAATATCATGTTGGATATGTCCCTTAGCCATTTCTGATGCTGGCCACTCCACTTTTTTGCTTCTCCATCTAATATAAATGCAACTAAAGTGCTCTTCTTTCATCCAAGCATGGCATGTTTTCTAATATCTTTTATATCCTCAGTTGGTTCCCCGCTTCAATCAGATCTTTAGTTCCTTTAACCAAATGTGGACACAGATCTTGAAATATCTTTAAATATTTATCCATAACAACTTTCTCACCCCCATCCAACTGTGGTCTGGACTCTTGAATCAATTGTTATCACTTCTATCATCCGGGTCAGGGCATTCGTGTTCGCATTTATAGTTGACAATAATTCATTATCTAGTGAACTCCCTTCTTCTATAATATCGGGTGTATCTATTTGCCTAAATTGACATAATTACTTAGAGTTAACTTTAAATTTTGATATTATTATTATTATGATTTACTTTGTAATTGTTCTATTGGTTCTTTCAACAAGATTATATTAATTAATCATGACCCTTCCTCTGATACCATTTTTTCACGACCAAGTATGGAGCTTGAAATTAATCAAGGAGGTTACATATGGTCGGAATATGAAAATTAATTTTTTTTTCATTTTATACAACTAATATTTTAATAATGCAGCCGATTTCATTTAGTCGGTTAAAAACTTATTGTTGGTGATGTAACATTTTACTAATGAAAGAGCCACTATATAAAATAAATTAATATAGTTATATTTATCTCATTTCTGAATGTCTGCGTCTTATATAAATATCTTTTCTTTTATTGTTTATCTTTTAATTTATTAATTAAACATGAAATGCTAGTTTAAAACAAATGTGAACTAACCATAGCCAGTGAATACTCAAACTTCTAAATTATAGTAACACAATCAAAAAGAGGACAAAATGCATGTCAGTTGAACTTTATATAAATCTATATAAGAGCATTTGAATAGTTTAAATGTTTGTACTATCTAATATGATCACTCAAGATAATTTTAAACATTTAACATGTTTTACTGTATTATTTATATATCAATATCTTTTTAATCTCTATATAATCATCATAGAAACACCGTTAAAATTGTATCATTTAGGTACTTCAATATCAATATTTTTTTATTTACGTTCACGGGTGCTTTAGCGTTTCCTTCAGTAGTACCATAAATGGGTGACCATCATAGTCATGCATGCACAAATAATCATTCTATATAGTTCATGAGTTTCACATTTTCATGCCATTCAATATGTAATATTTAATTCTATAATGTATAAAACTTTTCGTAATGAGAGACTATAAACATTCATATCAAAATGATCTATAAAATTTAAGAATAGAGGAATCATAATGTATTAATCAAACATCAATATCAATTCATAGGATTGGTTTAGAAGAGATACGAAAATGCTATTATAACTTTGGAGTAGCAGCACTCATATCAATTTTAGATAATTTCTTTATTTTTAGCTTTTTTCACCTCCTCCAAGTTAATACCTATAATATATAAAATATTTGTGCTATTAAATTTTTATCACATTACTTAATTTTGTTATTTCATTATTTAATTAAGATTTCAATGCTTAAAATTTAGGATTAATTATTGTAATTAATACTAATATTGATTATTTTAATTAAGATTTCAATGCTTAATTTTCAGGATTAATTATTGCAATTAGTACTAATATTTAATATTATTAATTTAAACAAAATACTTTTGAAAATAAAATCCTAACATTTCTTTATTGTTGTCAACTTTTCTCCATTCAAATATGAAATTTCTATAGCTTGATCTTGCAACCTACAACAATGCCTTAATCCCACTACGTGGGGTCGGTTACATGAATCCTTTTTCTCCATTGCGTCATATTTAATGTCATATTTTCATTTAATTTTAATAAATTAAGATAATTTTTTATACAATAAGCCCAAGTCTTCCTAGGTCTACCTCTTCCTTTCTTAACAGAAGTCGAATCTAAAACATCTACTCTCCTAATCAGATCATCAGATGATCAACGCTTAATGTGACCAAATCATCTAAGATGACTTTCTCTAATTTTATTCGTCTTAGGAGCTACACCAACCCTATCACAGATGTATTCATTTCTCATTTTGTCTCTAAGTGTAAAGCCACTCATCCACCTAATCACTCTCATCTCGGCAACACTCAACTTAGTATTATGCTTCTCTTTTAAAGACCATAGAGCATTGCAGGTTTCACTACCGTCTTATAAAATTTTTCTTTCAGTCTAAGCGGTGTTTTTCTATCACACAAAAGGCCCGAAGCATTGCTCTACTTCGACCAACCAACTTGAATTCATCCCATCTATATCACCATCGCTTTGAACAATAGACCCGAGATATCTAAATCGTTCACACCTTTTAATAATTTGATCACCCAAAGTTACGCTTCTGTCACTAGAGCTCTACTACTAAAATTACATTCCATGTATTCAGTTTTAGTTTTACTCAAATGAAGGCCTTGAGACTCCAATGTAGACCTCCATGATTCAAGTTTTTACTGGGCTTTTTCTCTCGTCTTATCCAGGAGAAGGATATCAACAACAAAAAACATATACTAAGGTACGTCCTCCTGTAAATGCCCAGTAAGACTATCCATAACTAAAACAAAAAGATGTGTGCTTAAAGCCAATCCTTGATGTAATCCAACAGAAATAGGAAAATTTTTTGTCAATCTTGATTTAAATAAAATTTACTATTAATACTTAATAATTAAACATATATATTAAATTCATAAATTACTATTTTTTAAAATTCTTACCATTATTAAGTCACGGTTTGATCTCCCTTCCTCACACACAGGCTTTGCTCTATACTAATAAATCTCATGCATGCTGGCTCCTATTCTCTTTCTCTGCTCGATGCTTCTTCCATTTCTTTGCTCCGAGTGAAATCTTTCCCTCTTTTCTCTTCTTCTGCTTGAACCTGCATAGTCTCAGATCGATTCTGTTTTCTTCTTGCTTCCTCTTCGTGTAAACAAGGCTTCGACAGTATACGAAAGGCTTTTCTCTTGCATACTGTATGGCTAGGATTCGGGCCGACTTCTTCTTCCTCCTTGTACCCACACTCGCCTTTGACGTTTTCATTTCGTCGAGAGCACAAACACTTGCCCTAAATGAACATCAACCATCTTCCTCCTACACGTTGGAGCCTTCGGCATTCCAAATGGCATTGAATGTCTAGTAAGAGAACAACATGACTTTTCCTTCTTTTCTCTCTTACTCCCGCTCTCGATCTCTTAGAATCTCCTTCATACTTCTCTATTTTAGTCTCAATTGCTCTTCAATTCCTTCCTTCCAATGTTCGATACCTAAGAAGAACTCAATCAAGACGATAGTTGGTTTGAATCATCACAGACAAAATAAAATTCCATTTTCTTTTAGTTCTTTTTATTTTTTTACTTATTTTATTTTATTTTTGACTGGTTATAACTAAAAGAGAATGCATTTTGACCACCAGCTTGTTTTTTAAGTTCTTATTCGATGTGCCAACTCCATAATTATTGGTTTTATTAACATTTTTGGTAACTAGCATCATTTTAGGTCTGATTTATGTTACTTAGTGGTGATGAACTGAGGAGCACATCATAAGAAGACATTTATAATAAGAAATTGTTTTGCATACTTTGTTCGAATGGTATCTAGATAAATGCACATCTTTTAAATATGCAATTCTAAGGCAAGAATGGTGAATTTTTGCTTAATGTCAGTATTTTGTATCTTATTTTGGGTCGTCCCGGAACATCTTTCATGGTTTCTATTGATGAAGCTGATGGTGTATAAATGCGTGCCTTTCAGTTTGAATATATATATATATATATATATAATTTGTCACATACTTTTGCCATTGAAGTTTTTATTGGCTCAGTTATTCAATCTGTCTTTGTTTGTAATTTTCATATTTAATATTATTGATGTGGCCTAAACGTTCTTTAGGCTTTGGCTTTGTCGATAAGTGCAATCTTACTAACTAATGCAACTGCAACTTGTGCCAACGAAATAGAACCAATGTTGGCACAGTGGTGATATTTATGTGGCCTAAGTTCTTCGTGATTTGAATAGTTTGCATGTGTGAAGTTCCTCTGTTCCTGATGGTTCTTGGAGTTATGTGCTGCTTAGTTTTATCATATGCTAATTTTTTGAGGTGAATGAAAGCTTTTCTGTTCTGTACCTGACGCGGAGCGTACCGCCACTAGGACATAATGACTGACAGTCTTCTAGAGGGATTACCGCCACTAAGAGACATTCCATACGCCGTAGATCTCATGCCCAGATCAGTGCTTTCTAACCAACCTGCCTACAAATTGAGACATATGAATTACAAGGAATTGCAGCGACAGGTACAGGATCTTGCTGCGAGAGGGTTGTCAAAGAGTACTAGTCCATGTGCGGTCCCAGCCTTGATGGTACCCACCTAAGAAAACAGTTCATGACAAATGTGTATTGATAGTAAGACCATCATCAAGTTAACTATCATGTATCCCCATACCTTTTGTGGACGATCTCTTTGATCGGTTGCACAGAGCCAACCTCTTTTCCAAGATCGACTTACGCATTGAGTATCACCAAATCTAAATGAGACTAGGGGATGAGTGAAAAACCGCATTAAAGACATAGGATGACTTAATGAGTGGACAATTATGCCCTTCGGATTGTCTACTGCACCAAACACTTTTATGAGACTGATGAATCAAGTGTTTCAGACCTATATTGGGAAATTTGTGGTGGTGTACTTAAATGACATTCTGGTATACAACCGATCCGAGAAGGAGCACTTATAGCACTTGGAGACGGTATTCAAAGATCGAGGAACACATCCAAAGAAGTGCCACTTTATAACAACCCATGTATGTTTTTCGGGTTTTATTGTGTCTAGTGCAGACATTCAGATGGACCATACAAAGATCGAGGTTATTATAAGCTGGACCGCTCCATAGTCTTTCACCGAGCTCAGTCAATTTTTGGGACTAACATCATTTTGCAGGCGATTCATATGGAGCTTCAGTAACATCACTGCTCTCTTGACTAGGCTTTTTAAGGGAGAAAAATTCCACTGGATGAATGCAACTCACATTAGCTTCGACACACTAAAGGAGAAGTTGACCTAAGCACCAATCATGGCATTGCCATATTTCAATTAGCTGTTCGAGGTAGAGTATGATGCATCCGATGTGGGGATAGGAGCAATGTTGCGCCAGGTAGGTCACCCCATTGCCTTTTTAAGTGAGAAGTAAAATGAGTTTAGAAGGAAATATTCAACGTACGACAAAGAGTTTTATACTATTGTGAGAGATCTTGAGTACTTGAGCATTATATACTGACAAACGAGTTCACAGTCTTCACGGAACACGAAGCCTTGAAATTCTTAAACAACAAGAGTAAACTGAAGGGCCAACATGCAACTTTGATGGAGTTCTTAGCGTCATTCCAGTTTGTGCGTAAGCAGAAAGCAGGGAATTAAAACCATGTAGTAGCACTTACTGATCACATGCAGACTCGAGTCATGGGCTTTGTGGTAGTAAAGGAGCCATACTAGACAAATGAGAAATTCAAAAAAATCTGGGAGCAGTGTCAGGAGAAGCCTACCAGACAATATTACAGAGCTGATCGTTATTTTTTGACTAGAGTAAGTTGTGTATTCCTAGATGTTTGTTGAGGGAGTCCATTGTTCAGGAAAGCCACGGTAGAAGACTTCAAGACATTTTGGTAGGGACAAGTCTCTCTCACTAGAGAACACTTCTTTTGGCCTCGACTAGCGAGAGATGTAGAGCGACACATAAGTCAATGTTGGATTTGCATGTGGCAAAAATCATAGAACATTATGCAAAGCTATACACCTCATTAACAGTATCAGAGGCACTGTGGGTGGATGTTAACATGGATTTTTTGGTGGTTCTTTCGAGGAAACAATGGAACAAGGATTCAATCCTCGTTGTGATGGATCCGTTTTTGAAGATGACACATTTCATACCTTGCCACCGGACACTTGATGTATCACATGCCATCGAATTATACTTCAGGGAGATTGCGCGGCTGCACGGGATACCCAGGACTATCACTTAAACAGGGTTGTCAAGTTCCCTCTTCACTTCTGGAGGACTCTGTGAGGAAAACTAGTTACGAAGCTTATACCCGTTCCACAGCTCATTCACGGATGGTCGATCGGACAGAGGTAGCGGGCAGGAGTGTTGGAAAGATGTTGAGATGCTTTGTTTGGAAGAATATTAAGTAGTGAGATTTGATTTTAGCCCAGATTGAGTTTGCTTACAACAGATACATGAGTCAAACTGTGAGCCACACCCCATTTGAGATCGTGTATAGACAAGTTCCGCTCACTCCACTCGAATTGGTACCACTCCTACTGACATCAGAGATTAGTGAAAATGCAGAGGAACAGGTGGACAAGATTCATAAGCTCCACAAAGAGGTTGGAAGAAAGATCATTAAGTAGAATCACAAGTACCAGGTACAGACAAATAAGACAAGGAAAAATGTGACATGTAAAGAAGAAGTCCTAGTGTGAATCCGACTGAAGAAAGAGAGTTTCCCAGTAGGAGCATTCAGAAAACTCTAGCCTAGAGCAAACAAGCTTTTCAAAATACTTTGTAAGTTGAATGACAACCCCTATAAGATCGACCTGCTAGGGGACTAAAATGTTTTTGCCACGTCCAATGTTGCATACTTGACATTGTACTACGAATACTTAGAGGCTTCAACAAATGAAGTTGAAGCTCTCCATCTGGGAGATTGATGCGAGCCGGTCCAACAGGGAGGTTGGACTGGCTAGCAAACTATTTGGCCGGAACTACCGCCCCTTTTCCTCCTATTTACGTATTACAAATTTGTTGTTTGTTGAGTTAGGGTTTAGTTTTTATTTTAGATTTCTGCCTACAGACACTTTTCCTTGCTAGGGCTGTATTCGAGGACAGGCGGTGCTCTAGTTATATTCTGCTTCACGGTGGTGATGATCTCCTCGATCCCACGCCTTATTCCCCCTCCTATGCTCGCAGGCCTTCAGTCGATGCCCCTCCCGACCCCTTCTAGCCTCTGAATCTCAGATTCTTCATCTTCGGCCGCGACAATCTCCACTGCAGCCCTACCTGCTGCCTTGCAACCATGTTCCCTATGTCCACATCAGCCGCCTTCCTCTCCTTCTCCAGCAGTCTGCCAGACCGATCACCTTTAACCCATCTCCTCTCTTCCCTGCCACTCTCTACCCTTCCAGCCACCACCACAACCCCATCCCTGCCACCCTCATCAATCCCCACGCACAATCACCGCTGTCCCCTGATTGTCTCATTAAGCCCTAGTCGAGTATTAGTGTGTTTGCTGTGTTTTATGTGTTGTTTTGTTGTCATCATTTTAATCTATGCTGTTGAGTAATAAAATTCTGCTTCCCTTCTGAATCTTGCTTAATTCTGGTATAAGGACCATGTTCAACCACCCTTTTAAGATAAATTATTTGAATTGTGAATCATTGGTGTGTTATATGATGTTATACTATTATTGCTTTTTTATCATATGTGTTGCAACGAGACTGACACTTTATTTTCACTACTTCGCTTTGGCATCATTTTTTATGCAAAGCAGATTGCAAGAAAAGTAGCATTGATGATGGATCTCTTAAATTTATATGTTTAATGCACATTCTTTGACAGTTGTATCAGTACAATTGGCCATAATATATTCTATTTTTAGTTCTCATGGTTGATATTATTACTTTGTTTAACTAGTACAGGCCATTTGTTTTTAATAACAATAATTTGAAACTAGAAAATGCTTTCCATAAAGGGCGCTTTTAAAAATGGTGCATTAACCTTTAGAATTTGGCACCTTTTTCAGGTGGAGGGCAGCTTTATATGTGGGGAAAATTAAAGACCACTGGTGATGAGTGGATGTATCCAAAGCCTGTTTTGGACCTGAGGTTGTGC
>JXCR01128180.1:0-12642 GCA_002079205.1 Phalaenopsis hybrid cultivar | reverse complement strand
TACCACGAATACTAAGGAACATGATTTTCTTTTCGTTGTGGCTAACGACTTTTCAAAAATAAATTATTTTATTTAATAATTTCATATTGTTGAATGCTATATAGAAAAATTATTTTTCAATGAAGTGTTTAAGGGTCTGTTTGGGGCGGCTGCTGATTATTTGTAAGCAGATTATTCTGATAATCTGATAATCTGTAAATTATCAGAATAAACTGACTTGTTGTTTGAGGCAGCTGCAAATTATCAGAATAAACTGACTTGTTGTTTGAGGTAGCTTATTCAGAACAGCTTACTGGGAGCTGTTGTTGAATAAACGACAATTTTGCCCCTGTTTGGTTAAGCAGTTTGCAACAAAACTGTATATGAAAAATAATAGATAAAATAAATGTCTCAAATATTACACAGTTCAGTTACAAAAATTAAAATACATTGCTCACCACTTCGTGAGTATCAAAACAAATAAAATAAGAAGAAATACAATTACAAGTAAAAATATTAAAACGTTCAATTTAAAACTCTGATGTCGTCTGTCCTCAGCGGCACTGTCCTCTTGGAAAACCATCGTAATACGATCACTGTCGGCATGAGAGTATGTCATAATGTTAGCCCAACGGATGAAACTGCATCTTGCTGAAACACTCCTATGATAACCGTAGAACTGTCTCCCACTGCTATGCAGCTGGCGTGACGTGAGTGAGGGAGCCGGTAGTCCGCAGTAACACAAGACCATTCGGGCGGTCCCTGAAACCCTAGAGCTCATACTGCTACTGAGATAAAAAAAATCAAAAGATATAATCTGTCAGATCATAAAAATTTCACACGAACGATCACAAAAAAAAAAGATATAATCCTAGAGCTTAGACGAAGGATCCCAGTAAAAAAAAGATGAAATCCTAGAGCTCATTCTGGNTGAGATAAAAAAAATCAAAAGATATAATCTGTCAGATCATAAAAATTTCACACGAACGATCACAAAAAAAAAGATATAATCCTAGAGCTTAGACGAAGGATCCCAGTAAAAAAAAAAGATGAAATCCTAGTGCTCATTCTGCCCAGTAATAGCATTGCCCAACGCATCCCGGTAATAGCATTTCCCAACTCACCATAATTCATACCATCCCAGGCAACGATACAAATAGCGATTCTCTACAGGGAAGAGGAGATACCTGCGAAAATTTCAAACAACTTTCGATCCACCAACCTAATGCCAGATGGGAAATGGGAGAGCAGAGGGGCGCACGGGCTCGAAGAATCCGATCACAGACGGGATCAAGGAGCAGAGACGAGATCAGGGGAGTCTGATCGCAGATCTAGGTCAACGACGTCGAGACGGGATCGAAGGGTAGCCGAGTAATAATCTATCCCTAAACGCGGAACGCAGGGTAATAGTAGAGGCGAACGATTCGGTGAATAATAGCATAAATTCTTACGCGCGTATTTTTACCACCGGCCCGAATGCGTTTTTCAAACGCCACCCCGGCGTTTCGAAAACGCTGAACGCAGGTATAAGCTGCGNAGGAGCAGAGACGAGATCAGGGGAGTCTGATCGCAGATCTAGGTCAACGACGGCGAGACGGGATCGAAGGGGTCGAGACGGGATCGAAGGGTAGCCGAGTAATAATCTATCCCTAAACGCGGAACGCAGGGTAATAGTAGCGGCGAACGATTCGGTGAATAATAGCATAAATCCTTACGCGCGTATTTTTACCACCGGCCCGAATGCGTTTTTCAAACGCCACCCCGGCGTTTCGAAAACGCTGAACGCAGGTATAAGCCCAAACGGACCCTAAATTTTATTGCCTAAAATAGTTGTTTCTAACATAGATGTAAATTCATGAGCTACTTTGAAAAATTCTAGTAATTAAAATCTTAACTTTTTATCACCCGCAAATCATTGGTCATAATGAAGTATTTAATAGAAGTTTGGGTGATTCGTTATGTTGTTTGATTAAAGAGTGCACATCCGGTTGGGACATGATGCTATCAGTGAGTATGAGTCCAGTTGAAATTGCTGTAAGGCATTAAACTCAAAATGCTGTAGGTCTTATTGAACTTTCTATTTAATCTCAACATAACCAATTTGCATAGCATATATATGATTTATATGAAGTTATTCATATGAAATTAAAAATTAACTTTGTTAATTATAAGCTTGTTGCTAGGAGACATGGAATACTAATCGGGATGAGGCAATGATGCATCCAAATATAATTTCAAGGGTTGAACTAATCAAATCTTGTATTCTCGAACTCATTAAATTTTGATCTAGTTTTGTAAAATAAGCTAATTTCATGCTTTTGATGATTAAGAAATAGGGAGAGCTCTACCTGAAAAAGTGGAACAAGGTTTCCATGAAATGAATCCTTGATTTTATTTCTCCTTCTTCCAATTCCTTATGATATCCATCTGCTGGGACCCAACATTCTCTATGAAGTCTCAACTAGGAAATGTTTATAGCTTTTCCATCACATCCTTTTTATTGAACTGAAGTCGTATTTGTTTTTTTTATTTTTAATATTAGCCAATTGTAATTACAGAATTCAAATTTAAAATAGGTTGTTTTGGCTAACCTGGGATATAACAGATGCAGGGCATTTCTGACTTTTTTAATGATTTTCTGTGATGGAATGGAAGTTATAGTTCCTAGGGATGATTCTTTTACAATTGAGTGATGCGACTGTTATTTCAAGTTTGCTTCAAATCATGTACTTAAGATGTGGTTAATATAGACGCATGCAAAAATATAATAATAATAATAATAATAATAATAATAATAATAATAATAATAATAATAATAATAATAATAATAATACTTAATTAATTAATTAAGTAATTAATAATTTAATTTAATAAAATACACGCTTGCACCTTAGTAGTTGGTACAACCCACAGTACTTCCACAAGGATTTTGAAATGCTATATTTCTAGTTTTTTTTTTCCTTTTTATATTTTGAAATTGCATTATGCATGCGTCACAGGTACTTCTCATATGAGCACTTTTATGTCATATACTGCAAGTTTTGGGAGCTGGATACAGATCATGATTTCTTGATTGATAGAGAGAACCTTATAAAATATGGTAATCATGCATTGACCTATAGGATCGTTGAAAGAATTTTGGCAGAGGTTTGTTTCTGTTATTTGTGCTAATTTGCTAAAGTTAATATTTTTAAATGTTTACCTGTGGATTCCTGTTCTTTTCCTTGAGAATGTTTTGCTTTGTGTATTAGGTTCCTAGAAGCTTTAGCAGCAAGGTTGAAGGGAAAATGGGTTATGAAGATTTTGTTTATTTCATACTGGCTGAGGAGGATAAATCATCTGAGCCTAGCCTTGAGTATTGGTATGGTATCGATAATGTTAATAAACTTTTATAAGTTGTTGAAATGTGTATTCTCTGTAATGTTTATTTCAACTAGTTTTAGTTTTTTATTATTTTCCCTTTTTTGGAGAGCAGTGGCTTTTGAACAATGATATAGCTTTCAAATTCTGCATAGGCTTGCCGTTGTTTGCTTCGTATCAAACAGTAAATTTGATCTAGTCTTGGTATTTGCTCTTTCTTTCTTCCATCAGAGAAACGAAATTTCATCTCAGATAAGCATTATATTGGATTAGTATATCAGTTCATCATTAGATTCATTACATTCTTGAGAAAATAAAATTTGGAATCTTAAATTTAGTACCTTTAGTGCTCACATAACTTCAGAAATGTTGACAGTATTACGGTGATAGTTAGAAAACCTGGTTTAATCCGGATATCTGCTCCTAAATTGATCAGTCCTTTGCAATAAAAAATATTTCCTCTTTTACCTATGAATTTATTTCGGCCCACTTTTTTGTGTTGTAAATCATGAACGTCTTGATTCCTACGCAGTAGTTCGGGAGAAGTGATGCAATCTAAGTAATCTCAACTTAGATATTCTGTGCTTCCTGTGCAATATGCATTGTTTAATTTATACTTCTACCCCATCACCACTCTTTGTTCTGCATCTTCCACAACTTAATTTTTATATTCATTTTGGGTATTTTGTGAATAAGTCATGGTTCACAGCTAAAAAACAATCTCATTGTTATGCAAGGGAAGGCTGTGCCTTGTATTATAGAGAACTTCATGTATTAGATTGCACCCTTTTTGTTTTGTTTATGTTAATTTTTTATCCACCATATTTTTCTATTCTCTTTTAAACTTATGGCTGGATCGAGCCAATTTGAATGACGCTAGACTTAAATCTAGATTCACATCTAAACGCATCATCAGCCTTACTTCATATCCAACTAAATTATTTAAGGAAATGGCACATTCTGATTTTGACACAACGAGGGTGATAGTTGTGTCAACCTTGAACAAAACTACGATATACTAGCTTGCTTATAGCAAAATATGTAGAAGAAATTTGGTCAAGAAAAATTTCATCATAATAAAAGGAGACATTGCTAATAAAAGGAGACAACTTACTAGTCACAGTTGTGCCGTACTCAACATAATCAGGCTTACAACTAGCACACACAATATTGTAAACTAAATGGAGTTTTATTTAATTAAAATTATCAAATTACATGCCTTTGATAATTTATTTGTAGACTCATCTTCCATAGGGTAATAAACATGATCAGATGATATAATTGGCCCAAGATCAATCCGTTTAATTCTATATATTCTTCCCATTCAAACTGAATTCCACAAGTCACTTTTGAAGTAGTATCTGGGTGGAATAGCTGCAACAAATAACCCATGACATAGAAAATTCTGAAGTTACAGCAAACAGGGAGGTGGTTTTGATGGTGTTTGACATTGGCTTCTAACTATATGCAGATAAACTACAGCCTACATTATTATTTATTTTATCTTCAGCTACCAAATTGGACTATATCAACCAGTTTTATTATTATTATTATTATTATTATTATGTTTTTTCTTGTGGAAACTGTTAAAGATGCTCCAAGTTTCAGTACAGAATCAACTTACAATTCATGTACTTGAAACTAAACTTTAAAACCGCATGTTTTTGCTGGACTTTTTCATCTTCTAGTGGGAAATGATCATTCTTTGATTGATTTAGTATTTTCCCATTGTTTTATAATGACTGCAAACTAAACATGATGTTTGATTTTAATCTATGGTATGAAAAATACTTGTGGGTCAAGTTTCATCAATTTTCCTGAGAATTTAACAAACTAACCCTTGTTTCAGAATGAGTTTAGGGGAATTTATGGACAAATTTTTTTGTTTATCAAACTAATTCATAGTCCAAAACAATTACCACTGAATCTCTTTATTCGCTCATTTCATTGTCAGCTCATCGAGAATTTAATAAAAATAGTAGTTTTAGGTTGTTTTTGGTCATGGTCTTCGAGATTAGGGGTCGTACTATTGCAACTAGGTTGAGTTGGATAATTTTATAAATAGCTAAATTTCAGGTTCTACATTGTAAATCGTCCAATGTTCTTCGTGCTAGCTGAAGGTGGCTGATACTGGAGTCAACCCAAACCACGATAGGATGCAAATATTTATTGCTGAATTCAACAGTACAACGACTCTTCAACATAAACAACAGAAACAAACGAACGGTCAAGTACAACCATGATTCTGCAACATAAGAATAAAAACAACACAAAATACATAAGCATGTGTCGGGTGAAGCTGACAGTGCATAGGACTGTGGTGGCCTGGACAACAATAGGAAGATGGTCGGTGGACTTGACAACCGTAAGATATCACGGTGGAGCAGACAACAACGGAAAGTGTGGGCGGTGGACTGGACAACAGCAGGAAGGCTTGTCGGTGAACTGGACAATAGCGGGTGGGATGGAGGGGATTTCTGGTGGTTGGTTGGGTATGGGCGGAAAGAAGCTGATAACAAGAAAATGGCAANATAATTTTATAAATAACTAAATTTCAGGTTCTACATTGTAAATCGTCCAATGTTCTTCGTGCTAGCTGAAGGCGGCTGATACTGGAGTCAACCCAAACCATGATAGGATGCAAATATTTATTGCTGAATTCAGCAGTACAACGACTCTTCAACATAAACAACAGAAACAAACAAACGGTCAAGTACAATCATGATTCTGCAAAATAAGAATAAAAACAACACAAAATACATAAGCATGTGTTGGGTGAAGCTGACAGTGCATAGGACTGTGGTGGCCTGGACAACAATAGGAAGATGGTCGGTGGACTTGACAACCATAAGATATCACGGTGGAGCGGACAACAACGGAAAGTGTGGGCGGTGGACTGGACAGCAGCAAGAAGGCTTGTCGGTGAACTGGACAATAGCGGGTGGGATGGAGGGGATTTCTGGTGGTTGGTTAGGTAGGGGCGGAAAGAAGCTGATAACAAGAGGATGGCAAGGGGGGGAGGGCGGTGGGTACAGGGAGACAGCAAGGTAGCTGTCAGGAGTTTCTTGTGGTTAGAAAAGAGGATTACAGAAGCAACAGGGTGGATGCGAGGTAGGGAAAGCCGAGGGTAATAATTACCTAAGAGCAAGATACAACCGGAGTATTACTCACCCTCAAATACAACCCTATAAGGAAAAAGAGGACGTCGATGGCTTTCTTGACAAAAACACTTAACAAAAATTGAACCCTAATGACAATAATGTAATATATATATATATATAGTAGATAACCCCTTGGGCGGCAGTGTTGGGGTGAAGCTGACAGTGTGCAAAAGGACTGTGGGGGCGTGGACAGTAGCAAGAAGATGGGTTGTGGCCTGGACAACAAGAAGAAGATGGTTCGTTGATTGCACAACAGTCAGAAGAGAACGCGAGGGATTTGATAGTAGCAAGAACGGTGGGCGGTGGATTGGACATCCACGGGAAACGTTGGGGGTGGACTGGACAACAGCAGGAAGGGTTGGTGGTGGATTGGACAGCCGCCCGGGAGGGGTTGGGGGAGCTGGGTACAAAGAGGGGAGAGAGGTCGGTAACCAGAGGATGGCAAGAGGGGAGGGCGATGGGTGCAGGGAGACCGCATGATAGCGGTCAGGGGTCTCCTGTGGTGAGAAAAGAGGACTGCAGTAGCAACAGGGCAGATGCGAAGTAGGGAAAGTCAGGGATAATCACCACCTCAAAGCGATATACAATCGGAGCAGCAATCAACCTGGAATAGAACCTTAGAAGAGAAAAGTAAACGTTGGTGGTTGTCCTGACAAAAAACGACAAAAACAAAACCTTAATGACAATAACATAACATATATATAGTAGATAACTAGGAGGGGGAGGTTGTTACCTTGGCACCTAGCCTAAGGAAAAATTTGTCTTTTGTACACCTAAGGGCAATTTAGTCTTTTATTATTATTATTGGGTATAAATAGGTTTTTTATGTCTATAATTAGGACATGCATGAGTTTGATGATGTGTCTTAGTTCTAGGGTTTGGGAGAGATCTCCTACCTCTTGAATTATAAGAATTGAGATAGATTGCCTACCTCTTGAATTGTAAATGTTTATTTTGTATTCTTATTGTTTTTTTATTTATTGAATAAATATTGTGTTTGCTCTAATTTTTGTGGAAAAATGTGCCAATTTTGAGATCATATCGTATAAGATTGGTATTAGAGAAGTCAGTTATGGGAATCAAAGAAAAAGGATCGAGAGGCATTGCTTCGATCCATGATGTGACAAGGAAAGTAACGAATATTTCTGTGGAATGACGAATCCTTGCAGTTGGGAAGCTAATTATGATCAGGAAGAAAAATGATCGCGACATTTAGTGATCGCGTCGTTCAAAGTTTAAACAGTCACGAGAAGCATCACGACGTACACAATCACAAAGGGAAGAAATGATCGAGTTGCTATAGTCGTTGATAGCTCTTGTGTGACCGATGTTCACCATACACTCGCGATTACATCGATTTGGGAAAGCAACAATGGGATCATGGCTTACCAATTCACTAAAGCGGACAAGGGATAGCGTCTTTCTCCTTTCACGTGGGAAAGGATCACTTCTTTTAGTCGTTTTGCACGGCTTCGACGTGAAGAAAAAGTGACTAATCGTGCAAAGCAGAGCATGCAAGGTGCCCACAATGGGATTACGGCGTGCCTCGTGTGGTACAATCGCGACTCTCGTAGTTGGTAAGCAAAGAGGATATCACAGCGTATTGAGTGATCGCACCCCCGCCATTTTCTACAGGGACATCTCTGAAAATTTAGGAATTTTCAATCATTTTACCTCGCCCGATAATGCACAGGTGCTTTCGTCTTTTGTTGATCAATTTTTTTTTTTCTTGGAAGAATGACAACTAAGAAAATAGATAATTTGGATAAAAAGTTAGAGGAAGTTATCAACTAAATTAGATATGGGATATAAGAAAGGTTTGTCGTCATAGAGGATAGGCTTTCTTCCCTGGAGAATCAAATGGGGGACCGATTTGAGAGCATGGGAAAATTTGAAAGATGATAAAGAAACTTATTGTGATGCAATCCAAGACTTTGTTTGAGTTTTAATTTGCAAACCCTACCGAACTGTTGACTAGAGATTCTTGGCTAAATCGAAAGGAAAAGAGATCGAACGTGAGAAGTACGTGGAGGAAAGCATCTAGCATCACAAACCCCCTCTCAGGGCTCTGATTAGGAGTAGATTAGAGATTTTTAATGAAGGCATTTGGGCTGAAACATGGAGAAGATATTATGTAAGAAGTATGGAGGAGCGCGAAGAAGAAATGAGAGTAGTGAGGGGATATAGCTACAATCGAAGGAGGGAGGTTTACCCTCACGACATGGGGGAAACAACAAAGGAAGAGGAAGTTGAGATAGATATGTTAAGAATTAGGAAATTGAAGATGTCGACTTTCGAGGGGGAAGACGCACATGGGTGGGTGTATCGGGTGAAGCGATACTTTACGAGGAATGAGCTTGATGGGGAGGAGAAACTCATGACAACAGGGTTATGCTTGGAAGGAAAAACTCTAGCATGTTTTAAGTGGAGGGAGTTTAGATGCCCTATTCTTTTTGGAAGGGATTCAAGGATTGTTTGTTGGAGCCTTTTTGAGCAATTCAGGAAGGAGACTTACATAAACAATTCTATGTCTTGATTCAGGAGGAGACTGTCATGGAATAAAGAGAGATTTTGAGCTATTGTTGGGATAGTTGAGGGGGATTTTTGAAGCAGGATTGGAGGGAGATTTCATAAATGGCTTAAAGTCTAACATACGAGCATCACTCCGACTATTGAGGCTGCGGGGATCTAGGGAGATGATGGAGCTAGCTCGGGTGGTAGAGGTCAAGAATCAGATGAAGAAAGCCAGCATGAGCAAAAAAGATGGAATGCCGTACCGAACAACTACAACCACGAAAATATCAAAAGCTCAAACAGTAAAAGTCCAGAGGGAGGCTACACGGGACATAAATAATGGATCAGAACCGGGAGCAACACTTAAGCATCTTACAGAGACGAGATTCGGGAGAAGCGAGTTTTCGGAGTGATGAGAAGTTTACCCTAGAATACCATTGTAAGGATCGAAAATAACAAGTTCTCCTAGTTCATAACGAGGAAGCTATGAATGAAAAAATAGAGACAGCTACGGGTGCGGAGGAACACTCATTTTTTCCCACCTTTAGGACATGGTTTCATTTGGGGGATGGGGAATTGTTACATTGGAGCCTATGCTAAGGGCAAATTTGTGTTTTGTATGTCTAAAGACAATTTAGTCATTTATTATTATTATTGTTGGGTATAAATAGACTTGTTATGTCTAGGGTTGGGATATGCATGATATTGAGTGATGAGTTTGAGGTCTAGGGTTTGAGAGATATTTCCTACCTCTCGGATTTTAGGAATTGGGACCTGTTGAATTATAGGTATTTATCTTTGTATTCTTGTTGAGTTGTTTGATTTACTGAAGAATTGTGTTTTCTCTAATTTTTGTGGAAAAACATGCCAATTTTGAGGTCAGATCGTACAAAGGACCCTTCCCTTGGGCAGCAACCTAGCCCATAAACCTAGAACGGCAGCCTTGCTCCCCCCTTGGCTGAACCGTTTCAGGAGGTCCAACCGGTTCAACCCCCTAGGGAGCCCTGTATCAGTTACTTTTTATTACACCAAAGCATAATTCATTCAATGTTTTTCATCTTCATTTTGTGATTCTCGTATGTAATCATTAGCAAAAAAATCATAGAAATCTTATGTTCTGCTCAATTATCATGTTGAATTTTGATACAACTTCTGTATCAAGTTCTTGACAACGAAGTCCACTTATTAAAACTAATATGGATCGGAAAAGATTGTATTTTTAAAATTTTTTCGCATTTTTTCATCATTTTATACTAAGCTTAAAAACAATTCAGTTCACTCTTACCGTAACTCATTGAAAAATTTAATTAATCATAACAGGTTCAAGTGCATAGATTTGGATGGAAATGGAATTATAACAGGTCCTGAGATGCAATTCTTTTATGAGGAACAATTCCATCGGATGGAGTGCATGGCGCAGGATCCAATACTCTTTGAAGACATGCTATGCCAGATATTTGATATGGTCACTCCCGAGGTGCTTTTCCTCACCGTTCATGCTGAATTAATCAAATAAAACCTCAGAAATGGATTCAAATTACCCTAAAACTGTCTAACAACAATTTTTCTTGTGCAGAATGGAACTTTTTTTTCTCTACGAGATATAAAAGCATGCAAGCTTTCAGCAAATGTTTTCAACATTCTTTTCAATCTCAACAAGTTCATGGCATTTGAAACCCGTGACCCTTTTGTAATACGTCAAGTGAGCACCGTTCATCTTTTTCATTGATCACAACTCAGAAAAAACTGGGTCACTATGGCCATTAAAATCTTCAAATTTATTTTGAGATTAAGAAAAGTGTCAAAATGGTCCTATGATTCTTTGTAGGTAGCTTTTTTACTCCCAGAGTATATAAGCGCCAATTTAATTTTTAGACTTATTTAAAATGGGTTGAAATAATATTTTAACTTTCGTTAAATCAGTCCGGGAATTAATTTAACACTTTTATAAACTATAAAATGACCTAATGTAAATAGTTGGGGAACTATTTAATGATTTTTTCATGCGGCCAATATGCTTCATGTAGGAGCGGGAGAATCCAACGCTAACTGAATGGGATCGTTTTGCACGTAGAGAATATATTCGGTTATCCATGGAAGATGGTGATAATGCTTCTAATGGAAGTGGGGATATTTGGGAGGAAACATTGGAGGCACCTTTTTAAGGTAGAACTATTTGTCTGCCTTGATTCCCAACCATTGTTGATATTTTATTATCCATTTCGTGATTAGGAGTTCATTTTGGATAGTTTTTATGCAATTTTGTTTTTAATGATACAATTTTCTCAGAAGTTTTTAGGGTGAAAAGCTGTTTTTTTGAACCAAATTCACTATTGTGATGGTTATAAAAATGTTATGGGCATTCACATGCATACTGCCCAATTCCTACGTATTTACATGTCTAACACCTTAATTTTATTTGTTTACATTTACACCACCCAAATCTCTTTCATATCACGTCAGAAATATCACAATGANTACTGCCCCAATTCCTACGTATTTACATATCTAACACCTTAATTTTATTTGTTTACATTTACACCACCCAAATCTCTTTCATATCACATCAAAAATATCACAATGGTAACTTTTAAAAAGTGACATACACACCTTTTTTCATGCATAGGTAAGTTTGTATGCATCTAAAAAAATGAAGTCTAAGTGTTAGATATGTA
This sequence comes from Phalaenopsis hybrid cultivar, assembly GCA_002079205.1. NCBI lineage: Eukaryota > Viridiplantae > Streptophyta > Magnoliopsida > Asparagales > Orchidaceae > Phalaenopsis > Phalaenopsis hybrid cultivar. The sequence goes on along the minus strand of JXCR01128180.1, from coordinate 953 downwards.
AATATATCCGAATTGAATGATATGCATTTAAGGTTCTTTTTGGGGCAGCTTCAGCTTATTAAAAATAGCTGTGAAGTTGCTGAATAATAATCTGATGCTCAAAAATTTCGATGACAATTACAATTTTTTTTAACTAGTGAGATCGCAGTTAGAAAGTTGCAATCGCACCTAGCCAGTAGTTGTGGGAAAACACAGATTNAAGTCTAAGTGTTAGATATGTAAATATATCCGAATTGAATGATATGCATTTAAGGTTCTTTTTGGGGCAGCTGCAGCTGCAACTTATTAAAAATTGCTGTGAAGTTGCTGAATAATAATCCGATGCTCAAAAATTTCGATGGCAATTACAATTTTTTTTAACTAGTGAGACCGCAGTTAGAAAGTTGCAATCGCACCTAGCCAGTAGTAGTGGGAAAACACAGATTTTAGCGGCAGCTTTTTGAAAAAGTAGCCAAAACACAGTTTACCCAAACAAACAAAACTGCGATGTTGTGCCGCACCGCCACCGCCACCGTACCGCCAGCGCCACCGCACCGCCGCCCCAAACGGAAATCCTTAAAAAATTTTGTTCGATTTTTCGAAAGTAAATGGACACTTTCTCTATAATTTTTCCACAGTAACTTTTAAACTGTCACCGCCACCTTAAACGGACCCTAAATCTTACCNCGGCAGCTTTTTGAAAAAGTAGTCAAAACGCAGTTTACCCAAACAAACAAAACTGCGATGTTGTGCCGCACCGCCACCGCCACCGCCACCGCACCGCCGCCCCAAACGGAAATCCTTAAAAGAATTTGTTCGATTTTTCGAAAGTAAATGGACTGTTTCTCTATAATTTTTTCACAGTAACTTTTAAACCGTCACCGCCACCTTAAACGGACCCTAAATCTTACTCCTCAAAAAATTATTAAATCCAAATGACACAACTCTCGGCGTGCCTACCGATTATAAAGTGG
>JXCR01128172.1:110132-143191 GCA_002079205.1 Phalaenopsis hybrid cultivar | reverse complement strand
ACAAGCTTACTAAGATAAGTAATGTTAAGAATAAGATTGAATATACAATAAAAGAACAATTTATATGTTAGTCAGTGACTAATATAAGTAACATAATAATAGTAAGAAAAATTCTTAAATAATTAAAGATATACAAAACATAATTTAAATGTGGTATATGAAGCAGTACTAAATAATAGTAATATTGTTATTGACAAATATTCCATTCCCTACATTGTTTAATGTCTTATATGATTTTAATATACTTTTATTTTTTTGTTATTCTCAATCTTCCTTATCCCTGAAATACTATATTATATTTTTTTATGTTTAGATTTATTATTTTAATTGCACAATCACTCAACTCGTCAACCATAACAATCATTGATGAATGTTGATTGTCCCAGCATCTTAATTTATCAACGGCCCTTGATACCAATCTATTCCAACATTAATATCAAGATTTAGAAATACAACAACAACAACAATAAGACTTTATCCCACTATGTGGGGTCTGCTACATAAAACCTTTTTCTCCATTGTGTCATTTTGAGTGTATTTTCACTTAGTTTTAGTCTATTAAGATCATTTTTTATACAACATGACCAAGTCTTTTTTGGTTTATTTCTATCTTTTTTAACATAAGTCGAATCTAAAGCATCTACTCTCCTAACCGGATCAAATGCAATTATTTTCTTGTCATGACTCATCTCGTTCATCTCCTAGGACCTCTTCTATAATATTTAAATATAAAATAATACATATCTCAATAATCTTCAATACATATAAAATTTTACTTTCAAAAGCTTTATAAAAGGCAAATCATATGGCTAATAATCCACCAACTTGTTACCACTCCTTAAAAATTACAGCTGTTTTAGATAAGTTACAAGCTTACTAAGACAAGTAATGTTAAAAATAAGATTTAATATAGAATAAAAGAACAATGTATATGTTACTCAGTGACTAATATGAGTAACATAATAATAGTAAGAAAAATTATTAAATATTTAAAGATATATAAAACATAATTTAAATGTAGTATATGAAGCAGACTAAATAATAGTAATATTGTTATTGACAATTATTTCATTCGCTACATTATGTAATGTCTTATATGATTTTAATTTACATTTATTTTTTTGTTATTCTCAATCTTCTTTATCCTTAAAATTCTATATTATATTTTTATATGTTTTGATTTATTTCTTTTAATGCATAGTCACTCAACTCGTCAACCATAACAATCATTGATGAATGTTGATCGTCCCAGCATCTTAATTTATCAACGGCCTTTGATACCACTTTAGATACCACTTTATTCCAACATTAATATCATGATTTAGAAGTACAACAACAATAATAAGCATTTATCCCACTAAGTGGGGTCTGCTACATAAATCCTTTTTCTCCATTGTGTCATTCTGAGTGTATTTTCATTTAGTGCTAATATATTAAGATCATTTTTATACAACATGACCAAGTCTTTTTAGGTTTATTTCTATTTTTTTTAACATAAGTCGAATCTAAAGCATCTACACTCCTAACCGGATCAAATGTAAGTATTTTCTTGTCATGGCTCATCTCGTTCATCTCATAGGACCTCTTCTAAAATATTTAAATATAAAATGGTACATATCTCAAAAATCTTCAATACATCTAAAATTTTACTTTCAAAAGTTATATAAAAGGCAAATCATATGGGNTTTTTATACAACATGACCAAGTCTTTTTAGGTTTATTTCTATTTTTTTTAACATAAGTCGAATCTAAAGCATTTACACTCCTAACCGGATCAAATGTAATTATTTTCTTTTCATGGCTCATCTCGTTCATCTCATAGGACCTCTTCTAAAATATTTAAATATAAAATGGTACATATCTCAAAAATCTTCAATACATCTAAAATTTTACTTTCAAAAGTTATATAAAAAGCAAATCATATGGGTAACAATCCACCTACTTGTTACCACTCCTTAAAAATTATAGCTGTTTTAGATAAGTTACAAGCTTACTAAAATAAGTAATGTTAAAAATAAGATTTAATATACAATAAAAGAACATTGTATATGTTAGTCAGTGACTAATATAAGTAACATAGTAATAGTAAGAAAAATTCTTAAATAATTAAAAATATATAAAACTTAATTTAAATGTAGTATACGAAGCAGTAATAAATAATAGTAATATTGTTATTGACAATTATTTCATTCGCTACATTGTTTAATGTTTTATATGATTTTAATTTACATTTATTTTTTTTTTCTCAATCTTCTTTATCCTTGAAATACTTTATTATATTTGTATATGATTATATTTATTTATTTTTATTGCACAGTCACTCAACTCGACAACCATAGCAATCATTGATGAATGTTGATCGTCCCAGCATCTTAATTTATCAACGGCCCTTGATACCAATCTATTCCAAGATTAATATCAAGATTTAGAAATACAACAACAACAACAATAAGCCTTTATCCCACTAGGTGGGGTTTGCTACATAAAACCTTTTTCTCCATTGTGTCATTTTGAGTGTATTTTCATTTAGTTCTAATATATTAAGATCATTTTTTATAAAACATGACCAAGTCTTTTTAGGTTTATTTCTATTTTTTTTAACATAAGTCGAATCTAAAGCATCTACACTCCTAACCGGATCAAATGTAAGTATTTTCTTGTCATGGCTCATCTCGTTCATCTCATAGGACCTCTTCTAAAATATTTAAATATAAAATGGTACATATCTCAAAAATCTTCAATACATCTAAAATTTTACTTTCAAAAGTTATATAAAAAGCAAATCATATGGGTAACAATCCACCTACTTGTTACCACTCCTTAAAAATTATAGCTGTTTTAGATAAGTTACAAGCTTACTAAAATAAGTAATGTTAAAAATAAGATTTAATATACAATAAAAGAACATTGTATATGTTAGTCAGTGACTAATATAAGTAACATAGTAATAGTAAGAAAAATTCTTAAATAATTAAAAATATATAAAACTTAATTTAAATGTAGTATACGAAGCAGTAATAAATAATAGTAATATTGTTATTGACAATTATTTCATTCGCTACATTGTTTAATGTTTTATATGATTTTAATTTACATTTATTTTTTTTTTCTCAATCTTCTTTATCCTTGAAATACTTTATTATATTTGTATATGATTATATTTATTTATTTTTATTGCACAGTCACTCAACTCGACAACCATAGCAATCATTGATGAATGTTGATCGTCCCAGCATCTTAATTTATCAACGGCCCTTGATACCAATCTATTCCAAGATTAATATCAAGATTTAGAAATACAACAACAACAACAATAAGCCTTTATCCCACTAGGTGGGGTTTGCTACATAAAACCTTTTTCTCCATTGTGTCATTTTGAGTGTATTTTCATTTAGTTCTAATATATTAAGATCATTTTTTATAAAACATGACCAAGTCTTTTTAGGTTTATTTCTATTTTTTTTAACATAAGTCGAATCTAAAGCATCTACACTCCTCACCGGATCAAATGTAATTATTTTCTTGTCATTGCTCATCTCGTTCATCTCATAGGACCTCTTCTAAAATATTTAAATATAAAATAATACATATCTTAAAAATCTTCAATACATCTAAAATTTTACTTTAAAAAACTATATAAAAAGCAAATCATATGACTATCAATCCACCTACTTGTTACCACTCCTTAAAAATTACAGCTGTATTAGATAAGTTACAAGCTTACTAAGATAAGTAATGTTAAAAATAAGATTTAATATAGAATAAAAGAACAATGTAAATGTTAGTCAGTGACTAATATAGGTAACATAATAGTAGTAAGAAAAATTCTTAAATAATTAAAGATATATAAAATATAATTTAAATGCAATATATGAAGCAGTACTAAATAATAGTAGTTTTGTTATTGACAATTATTTCAATCGCTACATTGTGTAATGTCTTATATGATATTAATTTACATTTATTTTTTTGTTATTCTCAATCTTCCTTATCCTTGAAATACTATATTATATTTTTTTATGTTTAGATTTATTTTTTATGTTGCACAGTCACTCAACTCGTCAACCATAACAATCATTGATGAATGTTGATCGTCCCAGGATCTTAATTTATCAACGGCCCTTGATACCAAGCTATTCCAACATTAATATCAAGATTTAGAAATACAACAACAACAATAAGCCTTTATCTCATGAAATGGGGTCTGTTACATAAAACCTTTTTCTCCATTGTGTCTTTCTGAGTGTATTTTCATTTAGTTCTAATATATTAAGATCATTTTTTTATACAACATGACCAAGTCTTTTTAGGTTTATTTATATCTTTTTTAACATAAGTCGAATCTAAAACATCTATCCTAATCGGATCAAATCTAATTATTTTCTTTTCATGTCTCATCTCACTCATCTCGTAGGACCTCTTCTAAAATATTTGAAGATAAAATAATACATATCTCAAAAATCTTCTATACATCTGAAATTTTACTTTCAAAAGCTATATAAAAGGGAATTCATATGACTAACAATCCACCTACTTGTTATGACTCCTTAAAATTACAACTGTTTTAGATAAGTTACAAGCTTATTAAGATAAGTAATGTTAAAAATAAGATTTAATATACAATAAAATTACAATGTATATGTTAGTCAGTGACTAATAGAAGTAGCATATTAATAATAAGAAAAATTCTTAAATAATTAAAGATATATAAAACCTAATTTAAATATAATAAATGAAGCTGTACTAAATAATAGTAATATTGTTATTGACAATTATTTCATTTACTGCATTGTGTAATGTCTTATATGATTTTAATTTACATTTATTTTTATTCTCAATTTTCTTTATCCTTGAAATTTTATATTATACTTGTATATGTTTTGATTTTTTTTTTTTTATTGCACAGTCACTCAACCTGTCGACCATAACAATCATTGATGAATGTTGATCGTCACAGCATCTTAATTTATCAACGACCCTTGATACCAGTCTATTCCAACATTAATATCAAAATTTAGAAACACCAACAAAAATAAGCTTTTATCCCACTAAGTACGGTCTGCTACATGAAACCTTTTTCTCCATTGTGTCCTTTTGAGTGTATTTTTATTTTGTTCTCATATATTAAGATCATTTTTTATACAACATGACCAAGTCTTTTTAGGTCTTTCTATCTTTTTTAACATAAGTCAAATCCAAAGCATCTACTCTCCTAACCGAATCAAATTTGATTATTTTTGTCATGTCTCAATTCATTCATCTCGTAGGACCTCTTGTCTTCTCTGCTTAGGTCATTAATATATATGTCTACATATTATTACACATGACATTCCCTCAATCAACTTTATTTGTTATAATCATTTTCATATCAATCTATTTCTCAAGTTGAATGTACTCGCAGCAATCACTTTATTAACATTTACAAGAACTACAATTTGATAGGTAATTATCAACAGTTTTTATTTACTGTTGCAATTTTATGAAATGTTGTAAATTGAAACTATGCAGTGTTCATTTGCATTATTAAATCAGCTTGACACTAATAACAATTCTTAATTTGAAAGCATTTTTATGCAAATGCACAATTGATAGTATATGCTATAATTTGCTCTTAATTTAGCAATTGAATAGCTCACCTAGTCATTGGGTCTACCTCATGATGAGACTTTTCCCTTGGCTAGCCTCAACCTTGCCTTCTAACATAGACAATCTATGAAAAAAAATTAGAATTTGATAATCCAATTTGATATGTTTACGTCAAAGTGACTTTTAGACATACAGCTTGAATCCAAATTTACATAACAGAAGTTTTCATGAATTTCCTAAATTCCAACCAAAGCTTTTTCCTCATTTACTCTTATTATACTTTTTGTTCTTAATTTGAATCTATGGTTAACCCCAATGGATATTGCATGCTTAGCTTGCTTCGCTATAATCCAAGAAAAAAGGAAGAAATAATTGAAGGAATTATTATGTTTAAATAAAATGACATAGGTATTTATTTGTATATATATAAATATTGAATATCTTCCATTAAAGCTTAATTAATTTTATTTTAATACAAACATCACCCACACCCACACACACACACACACACACAAGTGCGCGCGCACACACGTATATATGATGTTTATTAATAAATTAATATTAATATTTAGCAGTTTCAAGCCACAGTAAGCAAGGGAGTGGCTAGATTGCTGGAATCTATAGACAGTCGTGTAATTAATAATTAAATCAATACGGGTATTAATGTGGATTTAATTCTTTTAATAAATTATTTTATAAATTCGAATATAATAATAACATTTTAGAAACCTAAGAAGTTTCAACTGGTTTTCCTAGTATGGACCAGCCGGCTTTCCAAGATTCTATGGGAGATTTGATTTTTGAAACCTTTTGATTTTTGTTTATTCTTTCCCTACTTATGCCTTTTTATTTTTTATTGCAGAATTATTTCCTTGCCTAATTTAAGTTAGATATATTTGGTAAATTTTTGAATTACGAGTGATTGGATTCGTTGTATATATGTACCCTAGATGCGAAGAGAGGGATCGGACAATTTTTCCCATGTAATTTCTACATGCTATCTGATAGGTAAACCTAATCTCTGTTTGAACGTCACTGCCTCTCACTCTCTCATTCGGTTCAGAAGAATCAAAACGCTCGCTTCTTTCCAAGGGCTACATTCGTTATCATTTCCCCTCGCTCTCTCTTTCGGTCCGCCGCTGGAGTTCGTTCGGGTTTTTCTCCTTGGAACAACTTAGGCTTAGATTAAATCGATCGTCTTCAAAGACTTTGGGTTTAGTCTCCTTCAAAATTGATATTAGCATCTGATCATCTGTAAGACTTCATGTTGGCAACTCAAGTCGTCGTCGTCGTTCTCCTAGAACAAGTATGTTGGTTTCTCCTATTGTCCCTGCAGTAGCTTTCCTCCACTGATTTTCTGCTATCTCTGTGGGGGCCTTCTCCAGTTGTCCTTGTGGTAGATCTCATTTGTGTCTACCATAAAACTTATACTGATATATTGTGTATGATTAGTATGAACATTATTTTAATTTTATTATGTTACTATAATTTATGAATGAGTATTTAATGGCTTGTTAATAACTAATCATATTTAAAACTAATATTTTAATGTTTTAGCTATGAATTTTGGCTTGTTAATAACTAATCATATTTAGAACTAATATTTTAATGTTTAAGCTTTGAAATGGAAATGAGTGAAAGAATAACAAATATTTATTGAAGACGTGATTAGTATAGAGAAACGTAAACTTCTTGTTAATTATTTATTTTTTAAGTCAGTTTAAATTTTCTTTCGTTAGTTGATCTTTCGATTTTTTAAATTATTATTAATTTAAAATATAATTTCATTGTCTGGCTATTTATTCCTACCATGGGAATTTGTGTCTGCATGTCAATACATGGTATAACTAATCTTTTAATTAATGCATTGCTCCTAAAGTAATTAAATATAAAATCACACACTTCTCAAAAATCTTCTACAATGATCGAATGTTTTACTCGCAAAAGCTATATAAAAGGCAAATCATTTGGGTAACGATCAACCTACTCGTTACCCCTCCTTGATAAATAGCAGTCACTTCTAGTAAAATTAAGATAAATAATGTTAAAAGGATATTCAATATACAACAAAAAAAGATGGGTGTTGGTCAGTGACTAATATGAGTAACATAATAGTAACAAACATGCTTAAATGGCTAAAGATATATAATAACATAATTTAAATGTAGCATGTGAACCAGTAGTCAATAATAGTAATATTGATATTTAGCAATTCAACCATTCACTTTATTGCGTAATGTCTTGTACGATGTTAATTTACTTTTATTTTTTATTTTATTTTCAATCTTTTTTATCATAGAAATATTGTATTATTATTGTATATTCTTTAATAAATTTATTTCTTTTTGCTGGGTAGTCACTCAACCTGTCGACCGTAATAATCTTTGATAAATTTTGGTCATCTCAACATCTTAGTTTATCAACGCCCCATGATGCCCATCTACTCCAACCTTAATATCAAGAGTTAGAAATGTAATTTTTTTCTTATTAAGTCTTATTTCATCAAAACTCATCTTCCCTGCATATGTCATCGATATATATGTCTACCTATTATAACACATGACATTTTTTCAATCAACTTTATTTATTATAATCATTTTCATATTCATTAATTTCTTAAGTTGAATGTATTTGCAACAATCACTTTCTTAACATTTACAAGAAATACACTGTTATAGGTGATTATCAACAATTTATATTTACTATTGCAGTTACTTTTCCTCCNATTTTTTCAATCAACTTTATTTATTATAATCATTTTCATATTCATTAATTTCTTAAGTTGAATGTATTTGCACTAATCACTTTCTTAACATTTACAAGAAATACATTGTTATAGGTGATTATCAACAATTTATATTTACTATTGTAGTTACTTTTCCTCTCGTTTCTAGGGGCCCTTCCAGCCGCCGGTTCTTCCCTTATCCAACTTCCAAGATAAGGCTATGTCTCGGCAACCCAACACACTTTTAGCTCAGCTGGAATCATAGCGGACTCTTTCACCTCCGAGCCTTCTCCTGGCAATTTACTTAAGTCCGCCTGAGGGTCAACACCGATCTCAATTCCTTCACAAATTGGAGGATCGAAAAGCCACATTGACTTTCTAATCACCACNGGACTCTTTCACCTCCGAGCCTTCTCCTGGCAATTTACTTAAGTCCGCCTGAGGGTCAACACCGATCTCAATCCCTTCACAAATTGGAGGATCGAAAAACCACATGGACTTTCTAATCACCATCCATAAATTGAACAAATCTAATTTTCTCCAATGGTCCCAAGCCATGTCTTTGTTTGTCAAGGGACGCGAGAAATTTGGCTATCCACGGGCATGATTCGTGAACCTCCTAAAATTGACCCGGCATATGAAACGGGAGAAGTGGAAAACTTCATGGTCATGTCATGGCTGATTCACTCCATGGAGACAGCGATTAGACGTTCGTATCCTATGAACCATTCTATATCTTTATATTATAATCATTGCATACAATAAGTTTAAATGTGTTTACAAATCTATAACATTCATTTCAATTATGACCAAAATATTCTAAAGAGTCGCACATCATAAGTAATATGCAATGTCTATCCNTCTCCAATGGTCCCAAGCCATGTCTTTGTTTGTCAAGGGACGCGAGAAATTTGGCTATCCACGGGCATGATTTGTGAACCTCCTAAAATTGACCCGGCATATGAAACGTGAGAAGTGGAAAACTTCATGGTCATGTCATGGCTGATTCACTCCATGGAGACAGCAATTAGACGTTCGTATCCTATGAACCATTCTATATCTTTATATTATAATCATTGCATACATTAAGTTTAAATGTGTTTACAAATCTATAACATTCATTTCAATTATGACCAAAATATTCTAAAGAGTCGCACATCATAAGTCATATGCAATGTCTATCCATCTAAACAAGTATTCATATCAATTTATGTATTCAATTTAGAGAAACTTAATTTAATAATATTACTGCAAAGTAGAAGTAAGAATATTCACCTAAACTTGAAAAAATTTAGTTCCAAGAGTTTATTGTTAAATCTGCCACCCACAATTTGATACCTAATCTAAAGAAAACTCATTTTAATAACTATAATCTCATTATTTAATTAACTTAATTAATCTTTATGCTTAATTATTTACATAATTGTAATTAAATACTTTAGTCCATATTAAATTAAACATGCTACCAAAATTATTAATCTTGTCAAAATTACATAACAAGTCTATAAATTTCCTTTACTATATATTTTATTATTTAAATTATAATTTAATGTTATCTCCCACTTTAAATTTTAGGTTTCCAAGAAAAACTGCAACGGAAAACAAGGTTGAGAACAGTGATCTAGTACTACAATGATTTGTTGGCCTTATGGATGGAATGCTCTGCTATGTTTGCACGTGAGAATCTCTGATAGATCTATCCTTCTTTCAAAAATTTATAGAAAAAGATCGTGTGCTTCAATTTCTGGTTGGCCTTAACAAATTCCTTGATGAAATTCATGGTCGTATCCTTGGTCTAGATCTTTTTCCCTCCACTCGTATGCTAATTCCCTTGCGGGTGCCATGACTCAGATACTCCTAAATCGTGTTATTTCCCTTCTTCGTTTGAGATGGCGGAAGACATCAAGAAATCTGGTAGGAAGAATGAGAAGTTTGCCATCTTTTTTACAGAAGCTGAATGTAATCAACTTGCTTCCTTCTGTCGTCTGAATTGAGTCAGGAAATTTTTTTATATTCGTCCCAAAATGATGTTTTTTGTAAGGAATTTGAACGTATGCATCTTGTTGGGGAGTAGAAAATTGCATTTTTAGATGGAAGGCATATTTCTATTCAACTTAATAATGACGAGCATTGCACGCGATTATTTGCTAGAGTGTTATCTGGATTGATAACAGAGCAATGAAGATTTTGAAATTGTCAGTGGATTTTGACCCGCAGACTGAACCATCAATCATTATGATCTGCATTCGCCTTTTTGGCCTGAAATTTCATTATTTTACTCAAAAAGTGTTGTACTCTATTGCCTCAGCTTATGGTAAGTTACTCAAAAAGGATATTCTTCTTTTTTTATATTTCATGTCCATCTGAAGCTAGAGTATTCGTTTAAAGGGACATCACTTTAATCGCTTTTGAGGAATTTGGTTAGGCATGCAGCACCATGGATATTGATAAAAGGTTGTGATTAAGCTTTTTCCTTCGTATTATTTGAACTGTCGTATGTTTGACCACTCAAGTTCTCAATGTCGTCATTCAACCTCATCTCAGACCAAAGAAGCAAAGTGTTCTGCCACAAGTAGTGATTCCCCCTCCTCCTGATTTGCTCCAAGTTATCGGCAATATTGGTTATCAAAAAGATACCCCTGAAGATGTCATTATCCTCGCAGACAATATGTCAACCATTCGGCCTCCACATAATGTTGTAGTTTTATCGTCTTTGGAACTTTCTTTCATGGGGGCAAGAGAGACATTTCAAACTTCACCTCACTTAGAACCTATTACTGATGATACGGGTGACAATATTGCTACTGTTTTTCTACTGCCTCATTAGGTAGAGCAAGATTTTAATGTTACTCAGGCACATGGGGTTCATGATGTGCAACAACCTACACCTGTCTGACCATCTTTGGACCAATCTACTGATTAGAGGAGTCAATCCTCGGATGAGGAATGACAGGTTTTGCACATCCAGAAGGAGGAAGAATAAAGACCTACTTGAGCTCAGGAATCTGATGGATGATATTACTTTGGGTAATGGTACACACCTCACCAATTTGTTAGTCGGCTCCCTTCTGAGAACTAGAGACAGAGGTATGACTAAACTGAGTCGTCCCTGGCTTTTTGCGCACGTTGGTGGTTTTTGGTTTTTGTTATCTTATATCTATCTTTTCTTTTTTTGGGGGATTTTGTGTGTTGTTTCGTGTGGGTTGAGTGCCTTCTTTTATACCCACTCATACAACCTGTCTATATCTTTTTCTCTTTAATATATTAGCCCTTGGGTTTTTTCGAAAAAAAATTCATTCTTAAACACCTTCTGCTCCATTCTCTTATTCACAGTGACTTGTGGGGACCCTATCGCACTCCCAGCTATATTAATAACAGTTCTTTACTTTAATTGATGACCACACTCGAATGACTTGGGTCTATATGTTAAAAAATAAATCTAAAGTTTTTGTCACTTTCAAAAACATTCACTCCATTTTGACCCAACTCAGAAGTTCAATTCAAGTTCTTTGAACCGACATTTGTCGTGAATTTTTAATTATATTTTGTGTGTGTTATTGATAAGTAATGACATCCTCCATCATAGCTCATGTGCGGACACTTCTCAATAAAATGCAATAGCCGAGAGAAAACTGACATCTTCTCGAAGTAGCTCGCTATATTATGTTTCAATCTAATGCCTCGAAAAGGTTTGGGAATAATGTCGTGCTTATTGCCATCTATCTCATCATTGGAATTCCTACAAAAATGCATAGCTTTAGAACTCCATTATCCATTTTTATGTCATGTTTCTCTGTCAATTGGTTCTTCACCACCTTGAACCCAAAATTTTTGGGTGCACTGCCTTTTTTCAAAGCACTACCCTCAGTCGTAGTAAGCTTGATGTATGGTCTATAAAATGTCTTCCTTAGATATTTTGTCACTCAAAAAGGCTATCGGTGTCTTGATCCTACCTCAAATAAACTCTATGTAAGTGTCAATCTCTTTATTTGAAAGTGTTCTTTACTTCTCTGACACTGCCTCAAGTGAAAGGGAGCTTGATTTCTTGGACACTATTCCTTATTCGACCCCTATTGATATTTCTCCAACCATTATATCTGGGGAGCCCTCCGTTCCTCTGGATCCACCACCTACCAAACAACAGGGACCTTATCCCGTTCTCCGTGTCTATACTCTCACTCTGGAGCTCGCTACCTATTTACAAGACGTAGAATCCACTCCAGTGACATCCCCAACATTGACACCACTCTAAATGAGCAGGTTAGTTCTCCTATTGAGGTATGTAAATCTGGCAAGCTCTCTTTATTTTATGGAAAAATCTCTTTCCACAGTATATCACTGGCCTATAAAGCGTTTGCCACTACCCAGACGGATCATCACCTATCATCCACTATTGAAGCAACATTAGCTGACCCTGCTAGAAAGTTGCAATAATGGATGAAATGAATGCCCTTCAGCAGAATCATACATGGGATTTTGTGGATTTTTCTCCAGGTAAGAAAGCAGTAGTGTCATTGGATTTTTAACATCAAGGTTAATTCTGATGGATCCTCTGAACGGACACTCTAACTGCCAAAGGCTACTCACAAACATATGGAGATGATTATGAGAGACATTTGCTTCGGTTTCTAAATTAAACACCATTCAGGTTCTACTTTCAGTTGCTGCGAATTTGGATTGGCCATTGCTCAAAATGGATGTCAAAAGTGCTTTCCTAAGTGGGGATCTCTCTGAGGAGATGTAAATGTGCCTCTCTCCAGGCTTTGACTCTACCGCTTCTCGGAAACAAGTGCGACGACTATGACATTTCCTCTATGGACTAAAGAAATCCCAAGGGTCTGCTTCAACAAGTTCACAAGGGTGGTAATTGGTCATGGTTTTTCTCAGGCGCAATCAAATTATAATCTCTTCTTTCGGCATTCTTTTGATGGCAAAACTGTTATCCTTATTGTCTATATCGACGACATGGTGCTCACAGGTGATGATCTAACAGCATTTACGAGTCTGAAAGATATTTTTGCTACATTATAGGCCAATGATATACTGTGGAAAGNTAATTGGTCATGGTTTTTCTCAGGCGCAATCAAATTATAATCTCTTCTTTCGGCATTCTTTTGATGGCAAAATTGTTATTCTTATTGTCTATATCGACGACATGGTGCTCACAGGTGATGATCTAACAGCATTTACGAGTTTGAAAGATATTTTTGCTACATTATAGGCCAATGATATACTGTGGAAATAGATTTTTGCTACTTTATTTTATGGAAAAATCTCTTTCCACAGTATATCACTGGCCTAGAAAGACTTAGGGTGATGCGGGCGCTAGAAAGCCGTGGGGCTAGAAGCCCCATGAAACTTTGCGGATGCAGGACCGCAAAGGAAGACGACAACAGNGTGGAAATAGATTTTTGCTACTTTATTTTATGGAAAAATCTCTTTCCACAGTATATCACTGGCCTAGAAAGAGTTAGGGTGATGCGGGCGCTAGAAGCAGCGCCGAGTACGGGCGCTTAGAAACCCGTGGGGCTAGAAGCCCCATGAAACTTTGCGGATGCAAGAAACCCCGCAAAGGAAGACGACAACAAGAGAAACATGCGCGATGGCTGGGGGAATCGCGAACTTTCGCGATCCGAAGGGGCACCGCTTGTGGAAATTTCGGGAAGGCCTTTTCTGGATTTTTCCCACTCGTGTAGAAGCTTCATCCGGAAGCTTATAAATTGTTTTCCTCTGTGTGTGGAGAGTCAGTTTTGGTTATGTTTGTTCTCAAATTCTTGTGGAGTTTTTTTCACTTGTGAGTTGTTTCTGAGGAGGTGGTGGTACTTTCGGTTGTATTCTCTCCGAGGNCTTTTCTGGATTTTTCCCACTCGTGTAGAAGCTTCATCCGGAAGCTTATAAATTGTTTTCCTCTGTGTGTGGGGAGTCAGTTTTGGTTATGTTTGTTCTCAAATTCTTTTGTGGAGTTTTTTTCAATTGTGAGTTGTTTCCGAGGAGGTGGTGGTACTTTCGGTTGTATTCTCTCCGAGATGGTGATTATATCCTTCCATTTTACTTTCTCCAAACTTTTTATTTCCAACTTCTCATTGGTTGAACTCTCCCTCCGTCACCAACACCTTAATGTCTAATGCACCAAAAATATATGTATTTTTAGATTTATATTTTATACTCATTTTTGGTGATATTGCGCTTTAAAGGAATGTATTTTTTATGTTTTATTGCAGGTTGATGATTTTTAGCACTTCAAGCAAAAATGATGGAATTTTGAGTCAAAATAGCGTTTTGAAAGAAATACTCAGCACCGACTGCGCTAGCAAGGACGCTGATGACGCCAGCATGAAGGAGTTTAGAACAGCAGGGTCGCCAACGACGCCATTTGACAGAGAGCACAAGAAATAATTCGGACCATGGGCGCCGACGGCGCCCATGTCTGTGCTGGTCAAATTTCTAGAAGATTCGATGAATTTGGATGCTTTGTGATGAGTTATTGGATACACCTCTTGGAAAACCGACATTATGCCCTATTTAGAGCATAAATTGATCAGAGAAAAGTGTTTCATTGAGTTTTCTTTAATATTTCATTGTGTGTATTATTTAATGTGGTGAGTCTAAATGTGATTTCTCCTAAGAGTTGTTGGAGAGGGAGAGAAGTGAGATTCCTTCTTCCCTACATCTTTGAAGAGAAAATCAAGAGTCTTATAAAGAGAGAAAGAGTCCAAGTGTAGCTACAAGGGATTTGTTTTGAGAAAAAAGTAAAATAAATAGTGTTTGTTTATTATTGTTAGATAAACTTTCTTTTATTTATGAAATTCGTATTTTGTTGTATCTTTCTCATGAGGTTTGAGTAGTTTTCTTTGTCTTTCTCCCTACTCGGAGATATGGTGAAATGAAAAGATAATTTGGATGTGTTAATTTTAAAATATAAAATAAATTGTGATGGTTTTCACTCCATTCTTAATTTACTTTTTGATTTGGCCAATTGAAATGTTAACATCTGTTGTGAAACATACTATCCGGGAAATAGAGTATGAGTTTTAGAACGAAGTGAGAATCACATTCGATTCCATGAAGGAGTGTTTCATTTATGGAATTGGGTGTACATAAATAANACTATCCGGGAAATAGAGTATGAGTTTTAGAACGAAGTGAGAATCACATTCGATTCCATGAAGGAGTGTTTCGTTTATGGAATTGGGTCTAAATAAATAGGGAAATATATATTATTAAGCGAAGAATTGGAGATTTTAGGGTGACATATTAAAATCTCTAATTTGGTCTTAGTGTTTAAGAACTAAAGTGAGAGTTAGTCTTTAGGGGAAGGGAAATGAGAACTTTGGAGTGAGTCAGTATCCTCCAAGCCTAACCATAGATTTAGAGACTAAACCTAAAATTAGCCAACGATTCTCTATAACACTTGACCATGGGTAGAGAATTAAAATTGCTCATATTTGACACAAGACATATTAAAACCATTTATTTCTCTCATTTAACCAAAAACTCTTTGTAGTGGGAAATATGGTTTCTCATTTTTGATAACTTCGTCACCAAAATATAGTTTTGTAATATTTGTTTAGCTTTGCTTTACAGTTTTGCTAGTAGTTGGTAATTTAGTTCTGATAGTAAACATTCGAAATTAGTGTAGTAGATTTTCTTTATTATTGTGAATTTTCTAGTTTAAATTTTCATTTCGAATTTAAACCTTCCTCGTAGAATCGTTATTTGGGCTTAAACAGAAAGTCTTGTATTACTTGATAACGGTACGTATACTTTCGTAGNTTTCGAATTTAAACCTTCCTCGTAGAATCGTTATTTGGGCTTAAACAGAAAGTCTTGTATTACTTGATAACGATACGTATACTTGCATAAAATCTCAACTTAAATTGCTTCAATATCTTATTCATAAAATAACGAATCAAGTTTTTGGCGTCGCTTTTACAGATCTATAATTTCAGAGATCAAGTTTTTGGCATTGTTGTCGGGGAATGTAATTGTAAATTAAATAGATTTGATAAATTAGGAATTATAGCGATAAAATAAATAAAAAATTAAAAAATTAAAAAATCATAAAAAAAGTATCATAAAATATTTTTTTTTGAAATTTAAGAGTGCTTTTAAGAAATTTTTCTTTGTTTATTATATTTGTTTATACTTAGTATTGGATCTGAAGGTTTAGTACCTTACGATTCAGAATTAAAATGTACTATTAGAAAAGTTCGAAAACAACAAAAAGATATTAGAAATTTGAACGAAATCGCGAATAACTTAGATAATCAAATAAATGAAAATCGACAAAGACTTTTAAAATATTATGCTAATCCTACAGCAGATGAACTTCACTTGACTATTCAAAAATCTGATGTTGTTGTTAATTCATTTGAGCTTAAATCTGCTATTGTCCAAATGGTACAAAATAATTAGTTTGGAGGAATATCTACTGAAAATCCTAACTTACATTTTATTAGTTTTCTTGAAATTTGTGTTACTTTTAAATATAATGAAGTGTCTAATGATGCTCTCAGGCTTAGACTTTTTCCTTTTTCATTAATGGATAAATCTAAAGTTTGGTTAAATTCATTAGCAACTGGATCTATCAAAACTTGANTGCTACTTTTAAATATAATGAAGTGTCTAATGATGCTCTCAGGCTTAGACTTTTTCCTTTTTCATTAATGGACAAAGCTAAAATTTGGTTAAATTCATTAGCAACTGGATCTATCAAAACTTGGNTCTTGTGTTATTGGTGAGAAATTTTTTGGAAAAGCCTTGTGTGATCTAGGAGCTAGTATTAATCTTATGTCACTATCAATTTTTAAACGTTTAGGTTTAGGAGAGATTTCTCCTGCTACTGTAACTCTTCAGTTAGTTGATCGATCAATAACTTATACTAAAGGAGTTA
The DNA here is from genome assembly GCA_002079205.1 of Phalaenopsis hybrid cultivar. Classification (NCBI taxonomy): domain Eukaryota; kingdom Viridiplantae; phylum Streptophyta; class Magnoliopsida; order Asparagales; family Orchidaceae; genus Phalaenopsis; species Phalaenopsis hybrid cultivar. The sequence continues at coordinate 125,987 of JXCR01128172.1, read as the reverse complement.
TTGAAGATGTATTAGTGAAAGTGGATAAATTTATTTTTTCTGTAGACTTTATTTTATTAGATATGGAGGAAGATAAAGAGATATCTATTATTGGGGAGACCATTTCTTGTCAGGGAGAGCTATGATAGATGTGCAAAAAAGAGAATTAATAATGAGAGTCAATAATCAAGAAGTAACATTTAATATAGCAAAAACTATGAAATATTTTGCGATAGAAAAAGATAATGAATGTTTTAGAGTAGAAGTTACTGATTATCTAAGTAATGAGCGATTTAAGGGAATGTTTGAAGGAAAATTAAGGCAAGAAAAGAATTATGAGAATGAGAATGAAATAAAAAACGAAAATTTAGATTATGTTCTGGATAAATTTGAAATTTTGGACCTTTTGGAAAATGATAATAAAAATCTTATTTCTTCAAGTATTAAACCGCCTGAACTTGAACTGAAAGTATTACTTGCTCATTTAAAATGTGTTTTAGGGAGACTCATCTACATTGTATGTTATTATATCTTCTGATTTAACTGAAATTCAAGAACAAAAATTAGTAAAAATATTGAAAAGGTATAAGAATGTTTTTGGATGGACTTTAGCAGATATTAAAGGAATTTTTACTTCAATTTTTATGCACAGAATTTTATTAGATGAATAATATGAACCTAAAGTTGATTCTCAGAGGAGATTAAACCCGATAATGAAAAAAATTGTTAAAAAAAAAATCTTAAAATAGTTAGATGCTGAAATTATATATCTTATTTCAAACAGTGTTTGGGTAAGTCCGATCCACTGTGTTCCAAAGAAAGGAGTGACAGTTGAAGTAAATGAGAAAAATGAATTAATTTCAATAAGACAAGTTACTGACAGAAGAATTTGTATGGACTATAAAAAATTAAATATAGCCACCAGGAAAGATCATTTTCCTTTACCATTTCTAGAGCGAATATTGGATAAATTGGCTGGGCAAAAATATTACTGCTTTCTAGATGGATATATCGGGTATCATCAAATTTTGATTGCTCCTGAGGATCAAGAAAAAATAAAATTTGCAAGCCCTTATGAAACATTTTCTTTTCGTAGAATTTCTTTTGGACTTTGTAACGCACGTGCGACATTACAAAGATGTATGATGCTATTTTTTTGTAATTTAATTGAACGTGGAATGAAAGTATTTATGGATTATTTTTTGGTATTCAGAACTTCATTTGAATTATGTTTAAATAATTTAGAAAAAGTTCTGAAAATATGTGAAAATATTAGCTTAGTACTAAATTGAGAAAAATGTCAATTTATGGTTACAAGAGGAATTGTACATGGGTATAAAATTTCTAAAAATGGCATGGAACTAGATCCAACAAAAATTTAAGTTATTGTGAAATTACCGCCTCCTAATACAGTTAGAGGCGTAAGAAGTTATTTAGGACAGGCTGGTTTCTACAAGCATTATACAAAAAAAATTTCAAAAATTACTAAGCCATTATGTTAACCTTTAAAAAAAAGTATGAATTTTAATTTTAATGAGGAATGCATAACAGTATTTGAAGTATTGAAAGAAAAATTAATCACTGCTCGTATAATAGTTTTACCTGATTGGGAGAAACCATTTGAAATAATGTGTGATGCTAGTGATCATGCTATTAAAGCTGTTTTAGGGCAAAGGTATAATAAAGTTTTTAAAGTAATATATTATGCTAGTAAAACTCTAATTGATGCTTAAATTAATTATACCACTACTGAAAGAGAGTTATTACTTATTATCTATGTCTTTGATAAGTTTAGACCTTACTTAATTGGAGCTAAATGTATAGTGCAAACAGACCATTCTGCTATCAAATATTTGATGCAAAAGAAAGATGTTAAACCGAGATTAATTAGATGGATACTTTTGCTGCAAGAGTTTGATTTTGTGGTAATAGATAGAAAGAGAATTGATAATCAAATAGATGTAGAAAATGAACGGAGATCAAAGATAGACAAGGAACCTGGGGGCTTCACATACTCCTAAGGAAAGGAACGGAGATCAGCATATGTAACTCTCGGAGCATAATGCGCAACTTAGTGGCTTCACATACTCCTAGGGACATAGATCGAAACTCGGCTTCTGCATTGTTATGGGCAACCACAGACCATTTTTTGCTTTTCCATGTAACAAGGTTTCCTCACGCGAATGAAAAATACTACGAGGTAGATTGGCGATCATGGATGAACCCAGCCCAATCGACGTCCACATAAACTGCAATAGAGCGAGAGTTGTGATGACAAAACAACAAACATGAGCCCGATGTGTCTTTTAAATAGTGGATGATCCGATGTACAGCGATGAGGCGGTGCTCGTAGGGATCATACATGAACGGAATAACAATATCAATGGCGTGACAAATATCCGAACGTTTATGGGCTAAGTAAATGAGTTTCCTCACTAGACATTGGTAGTATGTCTTATTCGCTGGAACAACATCAGTAACATCTGTCAATTTTTCATTGGGATCCATTAGAACAGCTATTGATTTGCAAAGAAGTAGTTTAATCTTAGTCAGTAAATCTGTCACATATTTGTGCTAGGAAAGGCGAAGGCCCTGAGAGGACCGAGCTACTTCCATACCTAGGAAATATTGAAGAGAACCATGTCCTTCATCTCAAAAGATACGGTCAGGATTCTTTTGAAAGATTCCAAGGTCGGTCGGTCGTCGCCTGTGAGTAAAATGTCATCAACATAGACAATGAGGATGGCAATCCAGTCACAGATCAGATGAGTAGCNGGTGGATCATTAATGTCAAAATCTTTTGATGAAACATATTCTTTAATAGAGGAAATGACTACTAATAATTTTCGATGGCTCTCTGAACGGTTAAATCCAAATAAAGTGGTTAGTATTCATGATTCTGATGCAATTTCTATTTTAGCATCTCAAATTGTCGCTATATCAAAGAAGATTGATCAAATTGGAGTGAACTATTCTCAAATACCACCAGGGTTAGAGAAAAATTCACTAGGACAGATAATTGATACTCAATCATCTTCTGAAATTATGAATGTTTTAAATAATAGAAATAATAATCTATATTCTAATTATTATAATCCTGGAAAGAAAAATCACTCTAATCTTAGTTGGAATAATTATAACAATTCGGTGAACCCCTCAAGAAATTCAAATAACCAAGGGAATCCTAATTATAGACCTTATCATCCTCCTGGATTTAATAATAACTCACAAGTTAAGTAGAAGAAGTTAACTATGGAAGAAGTAATGTTGAACATCGAAAATCAAATATAAAATCAAGGAGCTGCAATTAGGAATATTGAAAATCAATTAGGACATATTGCTACTGTACTTAGTAACAGACCTTTAGGAATTCTTCATAACATTGTTGCAGTTAATCCAAAAAATCAGAATAATAGCAAATTAAAGTTATTCAATTACGAAGTGAAAAAGAAGTGGAGACAAGAATCCAAAGAGAAACTGAAGTTGAGAAGAAGGTAGAAATTGAAAGCAACAATGATGAAAATCAACCAATAAAATTTTTTTTAGAAAAACCGCCACCTCTNCTCTAATCTTAGTTGGAATAATTATAACAATTCGGTGAACCCCTCAGGAAATTCAAATAACCAAGGGAATCCTAATTATAGACCTTATTATCCTCCTGGATTTAATAACTCACAAGTTAAGTAGAAGAAGTTAACTATGGAAGAAGTAATGTTGAACATGAAAAATCAAATATAAAATCAAGGAGCTGCAATTAATAATATTGAAAATCAATTAGGACATATTACTACTGTACTTAGTAATAGACCTTAAGGAATTCTTCATAGCACTGTTGCAGTTAATCCAAAAAATCAGAATAAGGAGCAAATTAAAGTTATTCAGTTACGAAGTGAAAAAGAAGTGGAGACAAGAATCCAAAGAGAAACTGAAGTTGAGAAGAAGGTAGAAATTGAAAGCGACAATGATGAAAATCAACCAATAAAAATTTTTTTAGAAAAACCGCCACCTCTGTTTCCTCAACGATTGAAGCAGAAGAATAAAGATAAACAATTTACAAAATTTTTGTAAATCCTTAAAAAGTTAACGATAAATATTCTTTTCATTGAGGCTTTGGAACAAATGTCAAGTTATGTGAAATTTATGAAGAATATACTAAATAAGAAGAGAAAGTNACCTCTGTTTCCTCAACGATTGAAGCAGAAGAATAAAGATAAACAATTTACAAAATTTTTGTAAATCCATAAAAAGTTAATGATAAATATTCCTTTCATTGAGGCTTTGGAACAAATGTCAAGTTATGTGAAATTTATAAAAAATATACTAAATAAGAAGAGGAAGTTTGCATATCACGAGACCGTTGCACTCAGTGAAGAGTGTAGTGCAATTATTCAGAAAAAGCTTCCTGAAAAGTTAAAAGATCCTGGTAGTTTTACTATATCTTGTGTTATTGGTGAGAAATTTTTTGGAAAAGCCTTGTGTGATCTAGGAGCTAGTATTAATCTTATGTCAGTATCAATTTTTAAACGTTTAGGTTTAGGAGAGGTTTCTCCTGCTAGTGTAACTCTTCAATTAGTTGATCGATCAATAACTTATACTAAAGGAGTTATTGAAGATGTATTAGTGAAAGTGAATAAATTTATTTTTTCTGTAGACTTTATTTTATTAGATATGGAGGAAGATAAAGAGATATCTATTATTTTGGGGAGACCATTTTTTGCCAGGGAGAGCTATGATAGATGTGCAAAAAAGAGAATTAATAATGAGAGTTAATAATCAAGAACATTTAATATAGCAAAAACTATGAAATATCTTGCGATAGAAAAAGATAATGAATGTTTTAGAATAGAAGTTACTGATTATCTAAGTAATGAGCAATTTAAGGGAATGTTTGAAGAAAAATTAAGGCAAGAAGAGAATTATGAGAATGAGAATGAAATAAAAAACGAAAATTTAGATTATGTTCTGGACAAATTTGAAATTTTGGACCTTTTGGAAAATGATAATAAAAATCTTATTTCTTCAAGTATTAAACCACCTGAACTTGAACTGAAAGTATTACTTGCTAATTTAAAATGTGTTTTAGGGAGACTCATCTACATTGTATGTTATTATATCTTCTGATTTAACTGAAATTCAAGAACAAAAATTAGTAAAAATATTGAAAAGGTATAAGAATGTTTTTGGATGGACTATAGCAGATATTAAAGGAATTTGTACTTCAATTTTTATGCACAAAATTTTATTAGATGAACAATATGAACCTAAAGTTGATTCTCAGAGGAGATTAAACCCGATAATGAAAAAAATTGTTAAAAAGAAAATCTTAAAATAGTTAGATGCTGAAATTATATATCTTATTTCAGACAGTGTTTGGGTAAGTCCGATCCACTGTGTTCCAAAGAAATGAGTGACAGTTGAAGTAAATGAGAAAAATGAATTAATTTCAATAAGACAAGTTACTGACTGAAGAATTTGTATGGACTATAGAAAATTAAATATAGCCACCAAGAAAGATCATTTTCCTTTACCATTTCTAGAGCCAATATTGGATAAATTGGCTGGGCAAAAATATTACTGCTTTCTAGATGGATATATCGGGTATCATCAAATTTTGATTGCTCCTGAGGATCAAGAAAAAATAAAATTTACAAGCCCTTATGAAACATTTTCCTTTCGTAGAATTTCTTTTGGACTTTGTAACGCACGTGCGACATTACAAAGATGTATGATGTCATTTTTTTGTAATTTAATTGAACGTGGAATGAAAGTATTTATGGATTATTTTTTGGTATTCAGAACTTCATTTGAATTATGTTTAAATAATTTAGAAAAAGTTCTGAAAATATGTGAAAATATTAGCTTAGTACTAAATTGAGAAAAATGTCAATTTATGGTTACAAGAGGAATTGTACATGGGTATAAAATTTCTAAAAATGGCATGGAACTAGATCCAACAAAAATTTAAGTTATTGTGAAATTACCGCCTCCTAATACGGTAAGAGGGGTAAGAAGTTTTTTAGGACATGCTGGTTTCTACAAGCATTATACAAAAAAAATTTTAAAAATTATTAAGCCATAATGTTAACCTTTAAAAAAAAGTATGAATTTTAATTTTAATGAGGAATGCATAAACAACATTTGAAGTATTGAAAGAAAAATTAATCACTGCTCGTATAATAGTTTCACCTGATTGGGAGAAACCATTTGAAATAATGTGTGATGCTAGTGATCATGCTATTAAGATTGTTTTAGGGCAAAGGTATAATAAAGTTTTTAAAGTAATATATTATGCTAGTAAAACTCTAATTGATGCTTAAATTAATTACACCACTACTGAAAGAGAGTTATTACTTATTGTCTATGTCTTTGATAAGTTTAGACCTTACTTAATTGGAGCTAAATGTATAGTGCAAACAGATCATTCTGCTATCAAATATTTGATGTAAAAGAAGGATACTAAACCGAGATTAATTAGATGGATACTTTTGCTGCAAGAGTTTGATTTTGTGGTAATAGATAGAAAGAGAATTGATAATCAAATAGATGTAGAAAATGAACGGAGATCAAAGATAGACAAGGAACCTGGGGGCTTCACATACTCCTAAGGAAAGGAACGGAGATCAGCATATGTAACTCTGGGAGCATAATGCGCAACTTAGTGGCTTCACATACTCCTAGGGACGTAGATCGAAACTCGGCTTCTGCATTGTTATGGGCAACCACAGACCATTTTTTGCTTTTCCATGTAACAAGGTTTCCTCACGCGAATGAAAAATACTACGAGGTAGATTGGCGATCATGGATGAACCCAGCCCAATCGACGTCCACATAAACTGCAATAGAGCGAGAGTTGTGATGACAAAACAACAAACGTGAGCCTGATGTGTCTTTTAAACAGTGGATGATCTGATGTACAGCGATGAGGCGGTGCTCGTAGGGATCATACATGAACAGAATAACAATATCAATGGCATGACAAATATCCGAACGTTTATGGGCTAAGTAAATGAGTTTCCTCACTAGACATTGGTAGTATGTCTTATTCGCTGGAACAACATCAGTAACATCTGTCAATTTTTCATTGGGATCCATTAGAACAGCTATTGATTTGCAAAGAAGTAGTTTAATCTCAGTCAGTAAATCTGTCACATATTTGTGCTAGGAAAGGCGAAGGCCCCGAGAGGACCGAGCTACTTCCATACCTAGGAAATATTGAAGAGAACCAAATCCTTCATCTCAAAAGATACGGTCAGGATTCTTTTGAAAGATTCCAAGGTCGGTCGGTCGTCGCCTGTGAGTAAAATGTCATCAACATAGACAATGAGGATGGCAATCCGAGAAAAACATCGTGGATCAGATTGGATCTGAGAGAAACCATGACCTACAACAACTTTTGTAAACTTGTTGAACCAGGCCCGATGGAATTGCTTCAATCCATAAATAGACTGTCGCAGTCAACACTAGTTCGCGAGAAGAGTTGAACCGAAGTCCGCTGAGAGACAAATACACCTCCTCTGCGAGATCACCATTAAGCATTCTTGACATCCAGTTGGAGTAAGGGTCAATCTAGATTCACAACAAGAGATAAAAGAACTTTAATGGTGTTCAGTTTAGCTACTGGAGGAGATTTATCCTCATTGTCAATTCTATAAGTTTGTGAATAGCCTTTGGCAATCAACCGCACTTAGTTGAGTTCAAAGCTTTCATTTGATTTAACTTTGTTGTTGAAAATCCATCAGCAACCCACTGCTTTCTTTTCTCGAAGAAGATCAACAACATCTAATAGATGGTTTGGCCAAAGGACATTCATCTCATCTATTAATGTCGACTTCCAAGAAGGGTTTGTCAATGTTGCCTCAATACTGGATGGAAGACAACGATCCGTCAAGGAAGTGGCAAATGCTTTGTAGGTCGATGATAAGCTGTGGAATGAGACTTATTTTTTCCATGGGAATAAGAAAGCATGTTTGATTGCGTACCTCAATGTTAGAATTCAGCACTTCATTCAGAGTAGGAGGAACTCGTGCAAGTTGAGTGCATCATTTCGGGGATGTTGGTCGAAGCGGATTCCATGACCTACAGCGAGACAATGGGCTTAAGAGTAGGGGCATTGTGATAAATTTCGATCAAGGGTTTTGTATGCCGAGTGTGGACATGTAGAGTGGATGGAGGTGATGTTGTTCTGCTTGGTGGCAGATCTAGGGGACAAAGGGTTACTCGGAGTAGGTGGAATATCTAGCGGTGTCGGAAAAGGAATAGTGTCCAGAAAATCTAGCTCCCCTTCCTTGAGGCAATGAGGGAGGTAGGGGATACTTTCAAAAAAGGAGACATGGGAACTTGCATAAAGTTTATTGGTGGTAGGATCAAGGTATTGATAGCCTTTTTGAGTGGTCGGATATCTGAGTAAGTCGCATTTTATTTGTCAAGGATCAAGTTTACTACGAGTTGAGGCTATGTTTCGAAAAAAGGTTGGGCACCCAAATATTTTGTGGTCTAATGTGGAGAACTGATTGGTAGGAAGACACAACATCAAGACTACTAACGAGGTTCAGAAGTTGTGGATTTTTTTCGGGACTCTATTGATGAGATATGTGGTGGTAAGGATGACTTCATTCTAAAAATATTTTGGGATATTAAATTGAAACATAATAGAACGAACAACTTCAAAATGGTGTCAGTTTTTCTTCTCGGCTGCCTCATTTTGTTGAGTATTCGTACATGAGCTATGATAGAGGATGTACTAACTTACCAAGAATTCTCCCAATATAGAGTTAAAATTTTCAAGGTCGTTGGACTTGAATAGAGGCTTTGAATTAGGTCAAAATGAAGGAGTAAAAAATTTTGAAGGTGACCGCCATTTCAAATTTATTTTTTAGTACATGGACCCAAGTCATCCGAGAGTCGTCATTAATCAAGGGAAGGACCCACCTTTTATTAGTGTAGCTTGAAGTTCGAGAGGGTCCTCATAAGTCACTATGAATAAGTGAAAAGGAAGTTGAAGGAGTGTAAGAGTGGGATGGATATGGTTCACATTGATGTTTAGCTAAATGACACCTCACATTTAAAATTGGATGAATTTTTATTTGTAAACATCAAAGGACACAATTGTTTTAAATAATGAAAATTGAGATGATCCAAACAACATTGTAAAAGCATAGTAAGGCATTCAGTGGACTGAAAAAAACAACTATGAGTTTGAGTGTGCGTTATCAATGTTTTCTTTCTTGGAAGAAGTACAACCCGTCTACCCGCTTGGCAGTTTTAATCATCGTAATTGAATGACGATCCTGAAAGACACAAATATTAGGAGAAAAATGAGCAATGCAATCAATGTCATATGCCAATATACTGATCGACAAGAGGTTACACTTCAGTAACGAAACATGTAACATAGATCCCAGAGTCAGCCCGACTGTTATAATAACAAACCCTTTACCTGCAATAGAATTACTGGAGCCATCAGCATTTTTAATGGTATCTCTTCTAGAGCACGAAAAATATGTCGAGAATAGCCTTTCATATATTATGTGACACCTAAATCAATAATTCACGAACTAGAAAAAATAAAAGTAGTAAATGACATAGAAATGTTACCTTGACGAACATTGAAAGTTGACGGGCCGGAGGATACCCAACAAGATCCAAGCAGCTTAATTAATTGTTCTATCTGGCACTTGATGGAATCTGATGATTCATGGATTTTGAGGTCGTTGAGAGTCCTTTAGCAACGGAGGGTTTGGTCGAAGATTTTTTTGTTGGTTTCTTGTGGAGCTTCCAACACTTGTCACGAGTATGGTAGGTTTTGTGATAGAAATCACGTATGTTTGAGAGTGGCAAAGTGTTGACTACTATTTGTGACCAAGGCCAAAGGTTGAGCTGAAGGGGTGGAGGTGTCTAGCATGACAAGTCTCTGGCTTTCTTTGCGACAAATCTCAGTGAATGCTTCCTGAGATGAAGGGAAGGGATTGCGGCTAAGAGTACGTCCTCGCTTCCTGAGATGAAGGAAGGGGATCGCGGCTAAGAGTACGTCCTCGGACATCATCGAGATCCTTTTTTAGGCCGGCCAAGAATTGGAGCACTCCATCCTTTTCCACAATTTTTTGGAAGAGGGAAACATCTCCAGAAGAGTCCCAAGTGTAGTCGTACTAGAGATCGCATTTCATCCATAAGGCAACCAAGTCAACGAAATATTGTGTCATCGTCCTTGATCCTCTGTTTCGCCTCGCGAATCCTCTTAGTAACTTCATAGAGTTGGCCAGAATCGTCTGCGTCGAATAGGTATCGCGAACAACAGTCTAAAGGGCACTAACAGACAGAAGAAACAGGCACAAATGGCCAATTGAGGTATTCATGGAATTAATCAGCCATGACATGTCCATAGAATTTCCCATATTGCATACGTTGCTTTGAAGGTTTACGAACCTTACATGTGAGGTGGCCAAATTTACCCCGATCTTTGATGAACAACAACACCGCTTGAGACCATTGGAGGAAATTAGAGTCATTGAGTTTGTGGGTTATAATCAAAAAGTTCATGTGATATTCATGTCCTCCAGTCTGTGGAGGGATAGAGAGAGGTGTCGATCCTCCAGTGGACCAAGGACACCGTCAGAAGGAAGCTCAATAGTTGAGGAGTCCGCCATGGTTCCAACTGAGCCAAAGGTGAGGTTCGGATGCCAACACCTAAACAGAGAAGGTCCCTTACTAGGCTGTAAGCACAAAAGGGCCTGCAGTGGAGGATAAAGCTGGTAGAGGGAGATCTAGTAGCGGGTGGTCCCGTAAGGGAGAGGTCCGACTGTAGGGAGGAGCTTCAGCATTCTCACAGAAAACTGCAANTAGGCTGTAAGCACAAAAGGGCCTGCAGTGGAGGATAAAGCTGGTAGAGGGAGATCTAGTAGCGGGTGGTCCTGTAAGGGAGAGGTCCGACTGTAGGGAGGAGCTTCGGCATTCTCGCAGAAAACTGCAACAACTGCAACGGAAGAACATCCTTTGACAGTCTTGGGGAAGCTGCAGCTAACTGCAGCGGAAGAACATCCAACAGCGGTACAGCAGTATTGCCGGAAGAAACTGCAGTAGAAGGGTAAAATAACTGCAGAAAACTTCAGCGGTACTGCCGGTAGGATGACTGTAGGAAGGGATCCATAGGGGAAGGGAGGTTCGGTTGCTAGAAATATTGCAGGAGAGGTTCCGGAGGCTAGAATAAGATCTCGTGCCTCTAATACCATATAGCTTTAGGGAATAGAGCACGATATGAAATGAGAGGTATAAATATGACTCCTAATGTACGAAAATTTATAAAATATGAAAGACATAAATGGNTGTAGGAAGGGATCCATAGGGGAAGGGAGGTTCGGTTGCTAGAAATATTGCAGGAGAGGTTCCGGAGGCTAGGATAAGATCTCGTGCCTCTAATACCACATAGCTTTAGGGAATAGAGCACGATAATCTTATTGATATGAAATGAGAGGTATAAATATGACTCCTAATGTACGAAAATTTATAAAATATAAAAGACATAAATAAGAAATATAGAAAGGAAATAAATCAATGCTAATTACTTCTAACACTTTCATTATTTCTGTATTTTTTTTAAGACAGATGCAACATTCATGAGTAACAGTTGATTATCAGTTTTACGGTTGAGAAGAAGATACTTTCTCAACTTTGATTATTGTTGTATTTTCTGATTCTAAAATTTTTAAACCTACTTGCGCAGGCTGGGAAATTTGCTGATCTTGTTATGTGGAAGGCATCTTTCTTTGGTGCAAAACCAGAAATGGTGATTAAAGGTGGTGTTATTGCGTGGGCCAACATGGGTGACCCGAATGCTAGTATCCCAACTCCACAGCCGGTACGGCTGCTTCCACATTCCTCTAAGTTACATCGTTTGCAGTGATAACTGATTCCCTTGGGCTATATTGTTAAGTAACATGATTATCCTAACAGATTCTTAGCCTAAGGATCATACCTGCATTTAAAACGAAATTTCTTATTCTATTGTTTCGTCTTGGATAGTTTCGAGTTTTAATAAATTATTTATTCTACATTTCATCATTTTTTGAATTTCCCATATGCTTGCAGGTTATGATGAGACCAATGTTTGGGGCGTTCGGCAAAGCAGGGAGCTCTAATTCTATCGCTTTTGTTAGCAAGGCAAGATAACTGCATTTTTTTGCTTTTTCTCTTTAAGAAAATCGTCATACTACACAAATAAATCTAAAAAGTTCCTCAAAATAGAAAAATAAACAATCAAATTGTCTCATCTGCAGAAATAATCTTCATTAGAAAATATGGAATAGAAAAAAGCTCAAAATGGAAAAGATTCATGTTGAAGTTGGCAACGGAATGTATTCCGTACAAAAATCACTACTCCCAATAGCTGGATTTTGATTTTCCAAAAGATTGTGGAATCCAACAATCGTGGGTACCGCATTTCGATCCCACAGAACGACTGCTGCTTCCTCATCACCACCTACATTTGCTGTATTTGAGCGCATTTAGAATGTATCATGATAAGTATAAAAAAAGGATTTCAATGCATTTGAATTGCATAAAATCTAACTACTCATGCATTTCTAATTCCGTGTGGCACCACACTTCTAAACCTATTACCCTCATCCTCTTTCCACCTACTAAAATGCAAAAGCATTCCACTAGAAAGCTTTAGGGAATGTAACTACAAATCTCCTCAATACTCTCTGAAACGATAATTTTTTCTTTTATATTCATAATAAGTGAAACAGAATTATCATTACCTGAACATATTTGGATTTTGGGATAACGAAATTTTGGAAAACAATCGATCGTTGCAATCATGTCCCATTCTTTCTTGTGCGTTGTGAACTGAAAATTTATCCATTTTTTATACTCTATGAATTCATTGGTTTAGCGTATTAGCTTTATTTTTGTTTTCAGGCTGCTAAAAATGCTGGTATTGCTCAAGAGTATGGTCTTCACAAAAGAGTTGAAGCCGTTGGTAATGTTCGTAGCCTAACAAAGCTTGATATGAAGCTCAACGACGCACTGCCGATCATTGAAGTCGATCCGGAGTCCTACAGAGTTACAGCTGACGGCGAGATTCTCCAATGCGACCAAGCATCAAACGTTCCCTTGTCCAGGAATTACTTCCTCTTCTAACTTCTAATTGAGTTTGATATTCTTTGCTGGTACCAAGGCACCATCACTCTTCATGAAGTCGTGAATAATATTGCTATCCACGCCATTGATTGCCGACTAGTCATATGGATGCAAATTCATGTTTCTCCGCAAGTTTGAAATAAAATTTACTCGAAGGAAAAAGTATTTTAGCCATTAATTTGAAGTTTTTTTAAAGTTGCAGATTCTGAATAAATGAAGCTTCAATTCAGGAAGGTACTGTCGTGTGCCCAACTGTCAAGTTAATGTCTTTAAAAAATTAAAAAAAAAAAAGAAAAATTTCCAGCATTCTTAGTTCCCTTTGTTATGCCCGGCTTTTATAGGGTTTTTTTTTGGCTTTGTTGTGCCACTGGTGTAACCTACTTTATTTGAATTTTAATTTATTTTCATTCTTGTTATTTTATTACTAAGATCTCAACCGAACTAACCTTATTCTTAAGTTAACCGTCATAACTCATTCTAATTTAATTTTTCAGAAAAAAGGAATGTATGAAAAAGAGAAAAAATTACATAATAATTAGATTTTTCATATTTGCGCATCTCCTGCGTGCTTTTATAAAATTTATTTGAGAAAGAAATCTGCATGTTCACTCGTTGGCCTAGTCTTATCCGGAATTTTATTTTATATATTTTGGTGCATAAACCATCCAAGAAAGAGTTGCAATCTTGTATCTTGCTCATTATGGCCATATCCTCTTATATGTTCTCACTAGGGTGATAAAAAGAATTATTATTGGCATGAATCATGATGATAACAAGTTGAGCATGTGGGGTTTAACAATTTGGGTTGAAGAATAGTGTCATAGTTTTCCAATTTTATTGTAAATATATAGTTTGATGGCGTATAACAGAGGGCTTGAGTTTAGGTTTGGTGATTTTTTGTAAGATGTTTTGTGGGATGATAAATGAGGTGTGGAGGCTTGGATTAGGGCTGTCAAAACAAACTAGTTTGTTGTTCACGAACAGCTTGCGTTCGGCTCGTTAAGAAGCTTGTGTTCAGCTCATTCGGTAAGTTAACGAGTTGAATACAAACAAAGATTGGTTTGTCGTGTTCGGCTCGTTTTGGCTCGAAATACTACTCATGAATTATATATATATATTATGAAGAAAGTCTGGGGGCAAATATATTAATACGAAAAAGATATAAAAAAGTTGTATGAGAGAATCTAAAAGAAAGTCCAACTCGTACAATACAACACACTAAATTTAGATAAAGCAAAGATACAAAAATGTAAAAAACTAAAAAGCACAAAAGGGCACAAAAGTGTTAGGGACGTCTCATTTTAGTTCTCCTCCCTCTAGTTCTCGGTAGTGAGTCGGCTAACAAATTAGTAAGGTGTGTATCATTGCCCGCAGTAACCAAAGTATCATCTATTAGAATCCTTAGCTCCAATAAATTTTCATTCTTCTTCTTCCTCCTAAATGTGTAGATTTGTCATTCCTCATCCGATGATTGACTCATCTGATCAGTAGTTTCCAAAGGTGGTCGGATAGGTGTAGGTCGTTGCACGTTTTGATCCCCATGAGCCTGAGTAATATTGACATCTTTCTGGACCTAATGATGTGGTTGTGAAGCAGTAGAAATATTTTCACCTGTCTTATCAGTGATAAGTTCTAGGACAGGCGGGTTTTGAAGAAACTCCCTCTTCCCACGATGAGATGTTCCAAAGATAATGGATCTACAACTGGGAATTGAATAGTTGTCAAACTGCCTGTCTGATCAAGAGGAGATGGAATCACAACCTCTAGCGAAGCAGTTTGCTTTTTTGGTCTGAGTTGGGGGTGTAGATGAGACAAATTAAAAGTAGGAATGTCTGTCTTGAGTGGCTTCACATAAGCAGAGCAATATAGTAAAATACTTTTTGAGAAAATAATGAAATTTCAAACTAGAGAGACGAATCCAAACCAGAATGATTGGCGGTTCCATCTGTAGGTCAAAATAGACCATTTCAGAATCTTCATTGCTCTGTTATCAATCCATATTATCCTAGCAAATAAATGCATGTAATCTTCTTCATTGAATAAGAATGTGTCACCTATCTAATAATCTAATTTTTCATTCTCCAACAAGGTGCATA
This sequence comes from Phalaenopsis hybrid cultivar, assembly GCA_002079205.1. Lineage (NCBI taxonomy): Eukaryota > Viridiplantae > Streptophyta > Magnoliopsida > Asparagales > Orchidaceae > Phalaenopsis > Phalaenopsis hybrid cultivar. The sequence continues at coordinate 110,775 of JXCR01128172.1, read as the reverse complement.
AGTTCAAATTCTTTGCGAATGAGCTCCATTTTGGGATGTCCATATAGAAATTTTTCAACTAAATTCAGACGACAGGAGGAAGCAAATTGAATACCTTCAGCTTCTATAAAAAAAGATGGTGGGCTTCCCGTTCTTCTTACCAGGTTTCTTGACGTCCTCTGCCACTCAAACGAAGGAGGGAAAGATGATGATTTTGGTGTGCCTGAGGCGTGAACACCGGCAAGAGCAGCTGCATATGATTTATCTGAAACCATCCTCTAGGACAGACCTTTAGAGAAGAAAGCAGACGAGCGCAGAGAACGCAGGAATCGGAGCAGTTCCCGTGAGGTTGAGTCGCAGAAGTGCAGAGAAAGCAGGAAACAGAAGTTCCCGCGAGGTTGAGCTGCAGAGGGACGAGCGCAGAGAACACAGGAAGCAGTTCCCGCGATGTTAAGCCGCAGAAGCGAGCGGCGAGACGGGCCACATAAGAGTGAGCCTCGTCTCAAAGCGAGCCGGAGAAAAAAGAAACGTGAGAGACGAACTCGAGCGCGAAGAAGAACACGCGAGTGAGAGAGATCGAAGCCGGGACTGTTGCTAGGGTTTGCCATTGGGCGAAACCCTAGCAGAGCAAGGACGACGCCATCATAATATATATATATATATA